>OAMR01000491.1:1009084-1044822 GCA_900205405.1 Echinochloa crus-galli
AGGAGGAGGCTGCCGCGGCTGTCGATGATCTCCCTGCACCGGTTGTGACTTATGCGGCGCCGGGGATAGTTATAGTACGTGCGGCGAGGGCGGTCAGCCTCCGCCGGCGTAATGTAGAGGAAGTCGAGGGAGAAGAAATCAGCGCCGACCACTGCCGGCGACGAGGGCACGAAGGCTGCCGGCTTCTTCGCCGGCCAGCGCAATTGGCCCATCACGTCCGGGGGCTGCGGGTCCGTGACGTAATAGTGGCCGGCGATTGGCGGAGCGCCGTAGAGGGCGTAGAAACTGCCGAGGAAGCCGTCGTCGGCGCTGGCGCGGCGCCAGCGCCTGCAGGTAGCCGCGACACGGATGAGGTCGACCGGCGTGCCGAGTCCCAAGAAGACCCGATCGAGGACCTCGTCGGGGAGGTCGTGAACCGTCGTCGGCACGGCGAGCAGCTTTCTCCTCCTCTGTTTGGCCTTCTTGGACTTGTTGCAGCATGTGCCCTTTCCCATTGATACAGAAAGGAACCAGACGACCACTTGCGTTCTTCTGGTTTATTTGTGTGATGCACTATTGTTTTGGTACAGTAACGAAACACAGAGACGTACTGGTCCTGTAAGAATGAGCGGTGCGGTCGAATTTATATATACTTCCGCACTTGCTCCCTTCTTTTCTATTTGTCACATTGGAATACACGCTGTCTGACCAACACATATGTTAAAAATTAGCAAAGGTGGCTATGTGACCTTTCTTTTTTGAAGAAAGGGATAGTACAAGGTTATGGTCCTTGACCAAGTGGCCACAGCATAATTGGCTCTACAAATGGCTCAAATATATAGCATAAACTTATGGGGGCGAAAAATCAAAAATCATGTTTCGAAAATAAGAAATTTCTTTGTTTTTTTTGCGAAAATCAGAAATTTCAGTAAGAACAAATAAGAAAGAATGGAGGGATTAATTTGCTACTAATAATAGTTTTTTTTTCTAAAACCCAACAGACATGCAAAAATGTCACATACAAATACGCACACTAGCTGTTATTAATATATATGTATCCAACAAATCCAGCACCTATTTGACCACATTTGAGCACCTATATACCACCCAACGATTAATGCTATTATATCATTAAATAAAACAGAAAACTAAACAATTTAAAACATATTGGCATACCATAACAAAACTTATTTTCAAAATAGATGAAAAATAACTTGACAACTAAAGTTTCCTGGTTACTTTATGTGCAAAATGATTAAATTTTATCATCGAATTAGTAGGTATGTGATGTAATTCACACAAGGTTGTACAATCCCGAGATCAAGAGTATTCAAAAGTACCATAAATAAGATATGATGCTAATGATAATCATATTAACATATATGTGTATTGTTATGTCACAATATGAAGCCAAGTTGGCGCTGGGTAGCCTGCGTTGATTAATCTATATATATATATAGGACCCACGTATCAGGTCCAACGGTGGAAACAACGTGAAAAGTTTTTAAAAAATGTTGTTTCTAGAGAGTTTTTGTCGTTTTGGGCATTACTTTTTTCACCATAAAATTTCTTTACCACCGTGTACCCACCAACTAAATCTATACTAAAATAATCCCCATAATATGCGACCCACCCCGTGCACTCGTGTCGTGCTACTCCTGGACTCCTGGTCAGCCGGATCGCGTAATGAGTACACCGCTATCAATACAGAAGATATTTGCCAAACGATCGTGGTTTCCTACGATCGTGCCTCGGTGGCTGATCTACTAGAACACGACAGGAACTAGAGCAAGAAGCGCCAAATGAACTAATTTCAGCTGCCGAGTCCTAGCCCAAATATTGGCATTTTACACGTACGGCTTGGCAAATTTAGTCCAATTGGATCAAATAATATCATTAATGTATACGATTTACATACACACTCATATCGTTGTTTTTTGCATGGGATTTACATACATATCTTGATGCCCACGCTTTTATAAACACACTTTGTTGTGGCCTTGTAGGTGTAGTTTGTATACTCCGCACGTGTGATGAAAAAAGCACGTACTTGCGGATATGCTAATATGGCGTTATTGGCATCCTAATGGATTCTTAAAAAAAACACTTCTCAACGAAATAATTCCTACCAACCCCTCACAAAAAAACCACATGGTAGGTCTAACGCTGGAAAAGACGTAGAAAGTTTCCACAAACAAGAAAAATGATGTTTATAGATAATTTTTATCATTTTGGTATTATTTTTCTAACCATGGAATTTTTTTACCCACCCATGTACCCACCAACCAAATAGTATAAGATGGGCACTACGCCTGCCACGACTCATGTCGGCTGCCGCTGGCGGCGGCGGCGAGACCGAGACGGCGCGCCAAGCGAGGGCATCACTGGACAGGTACCTGTTCCACTACGAGCGGTGGGCGGGGAACCTGAGGTCAATGCAGAAGGTGCGGCAGGACACGGAGGAGCTGGAGAGGTCTGAGCTGGAGGGGATGGCGGTGGCAGTGGGGAGGACGGTGGCGAATCTGGAGTTCGTGATGGAGGCGTACGGGAAGGTCGTGTACGGGCGGCGGGTGCTCTAGTGGGCGCACGCGTACGGGTACTACCTGGACCCGGAGGTGGAAGGGAAGAAGAGGGAGCTCTTCAACTGCCTGCAGGGTGCGTGAGGCCAACTCGACGCTGGAGCGGCTGCACAAGGGCGCCGAGCTTGACAGGAAGAATGTGTTCTGGATGGAGGGAGCTCGCGGGATAGCGAAGTAGCTTGTGTAGGTCTCGGCTGAGCTGATGCACGACTTCAAAAAGCCAAAGGGTGCGTATGATGCTTGCAAGCTGTTCGGCGTCACAACCCTTGACGTGGTCCACGCCAATGCGTTCGTGGCGGCGAGGAAAGGCCTCCCGCTCGCCGACGTCGATGCATCGGTCGTCGGCGTCCACGTGGTTGGGAGCATCGTCCTACCGCTGTTGTCCAAGGCGTGGCGCAATGCGGCGACGTGCACGGACAAGGAGGTGGATGAGCTCACGGCGAGGGTCTAGAACGCGGGCACTGAGGTGGTTGTGGCCAAGGCTGGCGCCAGATCTGTGATGTTGTCGATGGCGTACGCTGCGTCACAGTTATTGGAGGCGTCTGCGGGAGCTCGACGGTGACGACGGCGTGTACGAGTGCGCGAATGTGGAGTTGCAGGTGGTGCCGGAGCTCCCGTGCTTCCCGTGCAGGGTGAAGCTCGGGAGGGAAGGGGCCGAGGAGGTGGTGGGGTCGGAGCTCACTGTCGGAGTACGAGGCGTGCGCGGAAGCCACAACTCAAGGCCAGCATCGACAAGGGCGTCGCGTCCGTTCAGCAGCAGGAGGCGATGTTTAATTGAATGAACCTGATGAGGAATTGGCTGTGGTTTTTGTGTCAGGTTCTGCGTGCTTGGCTGTGCCGGTTTTGTTTCAAAGTTGAACCTGCCGATCTGCATGAAGTTCATGCGCGGGAGTTAGTGCATCCGTCCCGTTGATACGAGTAAATAGAATGGCTTCGTCGGATACTACCTCCATCCTGTTGTCACATGAAGCTGTCATGCTTGTGTTTTCAGCAAAGGCAGACCTTGACAACCATTGTCTGCAAGTTGTGGAGAGCACATACATATATGTGTTGTGAAATTTCGGTTGGTAACGTGCGGCGTTTTAAGGTGGATGAAATGTAGTATGTTGTCTTTTTTTTTACCTTGACAGCCATTGTCTGCAAGCTGTGAAGAGCACATACATATATGTGTTGTGAAATTTCGCGGCGTTTTGAGGTGGATGAAATATAGTATGTTGTCTTTTTTAATGACACCATACCATTTTGACAAGTAGAGCACAGTTCGTTCATACATTTTTAAATCAGAAATCTAAGACCTCACACGTTTTTTATTATAAAATTGTGGGAGCGTGCCTCTGTCGTGCTCCGGCTCCTAGAAAACAGCTTCCTGGGCAGCGCGGCCGACACAATGACAACGTATAGGGTGGCCGTCCTCGACGGTGACCGGAAGGCGACGTACATCTCCGCCACGAAACTACGGTAGATCGATTAGTTTTATCGAACTTACTGTATTTACATACCTAGGACTCATAGATGTATGAAATTATTAGAAAATTAGTGCGGTGTGGTTTTCTTGCCCAGTGAAACTATAGATTATATTATATGTATTAGCAATTTTAATGTTTACGCTTTACACCATGCTATGTCTATGTCATTATTTTTTCTGCCGTTAGAGGCATCACCAAGGATGTTAGCCTCAGTTCTAACCAAGGTGGTATTTTTGTCGATGCTTGAAGTCGATGGATTTAAAGTTCTTCAGTTGATCACCAAGGTTCTTCAAGACAATTGAATGCCTTCAAACATTGACATTAATTTTCATCATTGGTTAAAAAAAGATATTACACACAATAGATAAGCTTAAATCATTTTGACCTAAGTTTACTCTTTATCAAGTTACCAGTTAATTTATCAAAAATTAGCTTAAGCTCACCCTTAAATTAAAGAAGTAAAATTCTTATTTACTATATTTTTCTAATACAACACGCGCGTGCACTCTACTGGTTATAATCTGAACATCAACTAGAATTTGATTTAACAAAATTTTCCAGGGCCATAAATAAAAAAATGAAAGGCTACCGAATGGTAACCACTGTGTCTCTCACTATAATAATTGTTGAGATCCGAACCATGTTCTGATTATCTCGGTTTCTCCTTGCTCAAGTTGCCAGAACACTGCTCTACTAAAATACTACTATAAAATTGAGATCGGAATCTGACACCGCGTTTATACTAATTAATTTGCTAATAATTTATGATAATAGTGACTTGGGGGGCGCGGTACGCATACGATTTGGGTCAAACGCGGAAACGACCGGTGAAGCGGTAGGAATGTACGATAACAGCGGAGGCGTCAACTTTATTCGAATCACCGGACGAGTTGCCACAAATAAAGTTTAGCCTGGATACGCTCGATAGCCACAGTGTCGTATAGCCAGCTTCATTCAGAATACTACACACATATGCTCCTGTATATGTGATACTTATTATTAGCTTGTTTGCCACGGTCGTTGTTAGAACAACCTTAAAAGCTAGATTTTGAATCAGGGTTTGTGATACGAGTTGTGCAATTATAATTAATGTGTCACATATAGGTTTTGAGAGAGTTATCTTTTACGATTGATAATATAATCCATAAAAAATGAATTTTCTACTATGGTAGTCGTGTAGAGCCGTGCAAGAAAACAAATGATGTAGAGTATTCAACAGCCTTCCTAATCTCATTAACTAGGCCTCATGTTATTAGTATCTCGTGTTAGGTTTAATCTCGCATCGGAAATTGATGGTGGGGGATCATAATATATAAGGCGGGGGCAGCCCTCACCTAACAGAATAGTCTTTTAGGTTGAGTTAGACCTAGGCCTTTGTTGGTTGTGGCTCCGGTGTCCGGTGGACCTAGGGTTGATGGGGCGCCGACCCGTGGGCATAGCGGGCCGGGCCGAATTCCGCTGCGCACTCTAACATCTCAGCATGGTTCTAAACCTTTCAAGAAACTATTTTTTTATTTCAAAACAAATATATATATATATATATACATGGTTAAAGAAAAACTTGTTGTTAATTTTATAAATACTTATCGTTTTAGACAATGTAAAAAATAACTTTGACCACTATTTCTATTACTATATATATTTAGAAAATATCAACAAATTTTTTTGAAGGGTTTGGGTATAAATTGGTAACTTAGCATAACCTACCGGTTACTATTTATTAGCTTTCTAATTGGAGGGGCGTTTTTATCTTCGACTATGTATTGTTGCCTAATAAACCAGGGTGTCCCCTTCACTAATAAATTTATATGGAAACTGAACATTCCACTAAAGATACAAAAATTTCTATTTGTTACCTCCAGCAAGCAGGTGTTGTTTTAGACAAAGAATAATTCACCAAAGAGAAAATAGTCTAGAAGTCAAAAAAATATTTTTGTGATTGATAAGAAACAATCAAGGATATCTTTTCTGATTGTCAGCATGCTAAGATTATTTATAGGATTGTTCATATATCTACTGGATTAACAACAACTAGATGAGTAAATCATATGTTTGGAAATTGGTTAACGGACATAAGGAAGAACAAAATGTTATTGATTTTTGTGGGGTTGCAACTTTTATGTGACTTATTTGGTTGTAGGTATAACGACTTGATTTTTTGATAAAAATGGTTTACATCTTTTATGCGAGCTCTTTTTAATCGAGCGTATTGGCTGGGATTTCAGTCCCTACTACATGGTGACGTTTAATGATAACGTTTAATGGCATTATTGGGCTGACCAGTAACTGACGTCATTATGGCCATTGCTGCCTCCAAGCAGTGTCCAGATTAATCCCCCCTCCTCCTCTGGTTGCCTATATAAGAGGGGCCCTCTCCTGTATGACAGAACACACAAGCAGACTCTCCCTCTCTGGTACTCCTTTCAGGAGACCTCTCTCTTCTCCCTGTTTTTGCTGCTCTCTTGCATTCCCAACGTAAGCTTTACGCGCACTCTGCTTGCGTGAGCAGTTGCCTCCGAACCTCCCTGTCTAGTGATCCTGCTCAGGATAGGCGGGCAATAAGGTTTTTGGGGAGCGTACGAGTACGCGCCTGCTCGCTGCTGTGAGTGACTACTTCGGCTAACTTCATCATTCGTACGACTACTTCCTGGTGGCCAACTTCATCAACCCGAACGACTACTTCCTGGTGGCCAACTTCGTCAAACCGAACGACTACTTCCTGGTGGCCGTCTTCCTCACGTGAACGACTACATCCCAGTGACCGTTCGAGGGACTCCACTGCATCGACTTGCCACTGCACCGAATTAGATCGACTACTTCGAGTAAGGCCAGTCGAGGATGGTTAACACTATTCCTCGAGCTGGTGACGACGCATCCGGTTCCTCCAGTAGCGGCCCCGCCTCTGGTACATCCTGAACATCATTTTGTTCTTGTTTCGGTTTCTCATGTTGTTCATGTTATTTAGGAGAATTAACTTGAACACTGGCACATGTTATGTTATCACTGGATCACTCACTGTTGTCATGAATTTGTTGCTAATTTCTGGAATTAAAATATACCGAATGATGCCTAAATTTCTAACAATCCAAAAACCTTAGATTAATAATAGGCTTTCGGTAGCTGGTTTTGCCGCATCAATCAAACCAAATGTTTTTGATGGGTCCAATTATAAACGTTGGCGCGAGAGGGTCACGCTGTGGTTGACAGCAATGAACATCATGCATGGTATACAGGGGAAGCCCGAACAGTTCACTCCAGAGGAGGAGCAGGCTTTCGTGGCGGCCGATAACCTGTTTAGAGGTGCCATCATGAGTGTTCTAGCTGAAAGCCTTGTGGACACGTACCTCTTGCTACCGAGTGGCAAAGATGTTTGGGATGCGCTTGAGGCTAAGTTTGGGGTCTCTGATGCTGGTGGCGAGCTGTATGTCATGGAACAACTCTTTGACTACAAGATGGTTCAAGACCGTCCTATGGTAGAGCATGCCCATGAGATCCAGGTGCTGGCTAGAGATCTTGAGAACTATAGCAAGGATGCTCCATGTCGGTTGCCTGACAAGTTTGTGGCTGGAGGTATTATCTCCAAGTTGCCACCTTCTTGGAAGGATTTTGCGACCTCTCTGAAACACAAGAGACAAGAGTTTACTATTGTCGATCTCATCGGCACTCTTGATGTGGAAAGAGAAGGCGAGGGCAAAAACCAACGTGGTAAAGGGATTGCTGGATCTTCTGGATCTTCTAGTGCCAACTTAGTGCAAAAAAAGAACTTCAATGCATCTAACAAAAAGAAGACAAGCCGCAACAAAACCAGACAAAGGCTAATCAGACGACTCAGTTCAAGAAGAAGAAGAAACCACTGACGGGGCATTGTTATTGTTGTGGTAGCCCGGACCACTTTACTGCAAAGTTCCCGCACCACAAGGATAGGAACAATGGCGGCAATGGTGGCAGTGCCAACATGGTTGTTAGTGATACTGGTGGAACGTCGGGGTACGGTAATCTTTTACCTACAGTTCTTTCAGTATGTCATTCACCCGATTGGTGGATTGACATTGGTGCTAATATTCATGTTTGTGCCGACATTTCCTTGTTTGCTTCGTACCAGGCAGGCGGGTCTTCCTCCGTGTTGATGGGGAACGGATCACATGCGCATGTTCTTGGTGTTGGTTCGGTCGATCTGAAGCTTGCTTCGGGAAAGACCGTTCGACTGAAGAACGTGCAGCATGTCCCCACCATCAAAAAGAACTTAGTCAGCGGGTCTCTTCTGTGTAGAGACAACTTTAAATTAGTATTTGAATCCAATAAATGTGTAATTTCTAAATTTGGAAGTTTTATTGGAAAAGGTTATGATAGCGGAGGCTTGTTCCGCTTTCCTTTGTCAGACAATTGCAATAAAGTTGTGAATCACGTTGCAAATGTTAATGATAAGTCTAATATTTGGCATTCGCGACTCTGTAATGTTAATTTGGCGGAGGCTTGTTCCGCTTTTCCTTTTCAGACAATTGTAATAAAGTTGTGAACCATGCTACAAACGTTAATACTGAATCTAATGTTTGGCATTTGCGACTCTATCATGTTAATTTTGGTTGTATGATGCGTCTTGCAAACCTGAGCTTAATTCCGAGATTCACCTTAGTCAAAAATTCTTCACCTTTAAGACAGGAAAATTATGTGATTTCTTGACAAAACTCTTTTCTTCAAAATGTAGCATCAGTTATATATGACCAAATGTTGCCTCATGGTGGCCGTGGTGCTTTCCAACCGCACCATGAATCCATGATCTATGTCTCCGTTACGACATTATCCTCCACACGCCTTTGGCATGCTCTGGTCACTACTTATCCTTGGCACAAACCCAATCGTACTATTTTGCCATCTCTGAAGTCACAAACCTAAGCATATCTGTTCGAGCCTGGTTAATGCCATGTTGGATACATCGGGACTTTCCAAGGAATGGTGGGGTGAGGCTATATTGACTGCATGTCATATCCTGAATCGTGTTCCTATGAAGAAAAAAGAGATGACACCATTCGAGGAATGAGAAAAGAAAAAGCTAACCCTTTCATACTTACGGACTTGGGGAAGTTTGGCCAAAGTGAATGTGCCCATAACCAAGAAACGTAAATTGGGACCTAAGACTGTTGATTGTGTCTTTCTTGGTTATGCTTTCCACAGTGTAGGTTATAGATTTATAATAGTAAAATCTGGAGTACCTGACATGCATGTTGGTACAATTATGGAGTCTAGAGACGATACATTCTTTCAAGACATTTTTCCTATGAAAGAGGAAGCTAGCACGTATAGTCATGAACTGTCTATTAATAAAGAACCTAGAGAACCTGCTGTTTCGATAGAACACAATGAACACACGCGTGTGGAAAATCCTGAGGAGGATGACAGTGAAGCTCTCAGAAGGAGCAAGAGACAGAGGACTGCAAAGTCCTTTGGTGATGATTTCATTGTGTACCCGGCAATGAACTCGATGCAGTCAGCCTTGAGTTGCGAGCAGTTGTGCTGCTCAGCTAAAGCCAGCGTCGACGCCACTGTGCCAACCTCCATGCAAATGGAGAGCCTTCGCTCACAGATTGCCTTGAGCTAGCCTGTCGTACAGCTCTGTAGGATGCAAGTGGGTGTTCAAGAAAAATCTTAGGCCTGATGGTACTGTTGAGAAAAACAAGGCAAGGCTAGTGGCTAAGGGATATACTCAGAAAGAAGGAGATGACTTCTTTGACACTTACTCGTCGGTTGCCCGATTGACCACCATTCGAGTACTGCTCTCTCTGGCAGCTTCCCATGGTCCTCTCGTTCATCAGATTGACGTTAAGACAGCTTTCCTAAATGGAGAGTTGGAGGAAGAGATCTACATGGATCAGCCAGAAGGTTTTGTAGTGAAAGGTCAAGAAGGAATGGTGTGTAAGTTGATAAAGTCTTTGTATGGCCTTAAGCAAGCTCCTAAGCAGTGGCATGAGAAGATCGACAGAACTTTAATGTCAGTTGGCTTTGTTGTGGTTGGATTTGTTGTGAATGAAGCTGACAAGTGTGTGTACTATCGCTATGGTGGGGGCGAAGGAGTGATCTTGTGTCTGTATGTAGATGACATACTGATATTTGGGACAAGCCTTAATGTGATTAAGGAAGTCAAAGAGTTTTTGTCTCAGAGTTTTGAGATGAAAGATTTGGGAGAGGCTGATGTGATCCTAAATATTATGCTAGTGAGAGAAGGTGATGGTGGGGTTGTTCTCACACAATCCCACTATGTCGAGAAGGTCTTGAGTCATTTCGGAAATAATGACTCCAAGCCAGCTCCAACACCTTATGATGCTAGTAAAATATTACGGAAGAACAAAAGAATAATGAGAGATCAGATGAGATACTCCTAGATCATTGGTTCACTGATGTACCTAGCCAGCGCTACTAGACCCGATATCGCGTTCGCTGTGAGAAAACTGAGCCGGTTTGTGTCAAATCTGGGAGATGCTCGTTGGGAAGCTCTTGAACGGGTAATGCGCTTTTTCTGAAAGGTACTGTGGACTAGGGAATTCACTATACCGGGTACCCTAGAGTACTGGAGGGTTACAATGATTCAAACTGGATATCCGATGCAGATGAGATTAAAGCCACAAGTGGATATGTGTTCACACTTGGAGGTGGCGCTGTCTCCTGGAAGTCTTACAAGCGGACCATCTTAACGAGGTCAACTATGGAGGCAAAACTCACTACATTGGACACCGCCACTGTTGAGGCCGAATGGCTTCGTGATCTCCTTATGGATTTGCCGGTAGTTGAGAAACCGATACCGGCTATCCTCATGAACTGTGATTTTCAATGTGAACAGTTCAAAGGATAACATGAAGTCCTCTAGGCATGTAAAGAGGCGGCTGAAATCTGTCAGGAAAATGAGAAACTCCAGAGTGATAGCCTTGGACTACATCAACGACTAAGAACCTGGCAGATCAATTTACAAAGGGTCTTTTACGTAGCGTGATAGACAATGCATCCAGGGAATTGGGCTTGAGACCCATGTGTGTTACTCAGTAGTGGTAACTTGTCCTATGAGATCGGAGATCCCGTGAATTAGGATGGTGAAACAAGCTACTGTTTAACTAAGAGAAGAGAACCTTTGAAAAGGGCTCATTCCAATGGAGGTGTGTTTCTCTTCTAAGTCTGTATGGTAGGTTGGTGAAAACCTGAATGTGATCCAAGTGGCTTAATGAGGGCAAAGATGTTGACCTACAGAACATCTCCAAGGATTGCACTTATATGGGTTCGATTGCTAGTCACAATCTATGAGATAGGGTGATCTCTAGATACCCATGAAAGACACGGAGTATGACTTATACGCTCCAACCCGAGGGGATGCTTATAGCAGCCTAGTAGTACTGGCAAATGGGCTCTAGTCAAGCTTGTTTGCACAAAACTGCCAAATCAAGGCATAGTCCATTGGTCAGTTGTGAAGAAGTGTAGCTCTTGCCCTAGGTGGATGTTCAACTTAACAGTCCCCGCCATGAGGCCAGTATATCAAAACGACAGTTAAGTCGAGAGTATTTTCTTGTGTACCCGAAATTCATGGTGGGGATTGTTAGATTAATTGGGCCTTGGCCAATTTAAGTCTCAATTAATCAAAGAATTAAAGGTCCACTAATAAATGCTAGGGAATTAAATCTCGGATGGAGAGTCAACGGGAATCCTAACCAACTTAAAATAATGGCATTATTGGGCTGACCAGTAACTGACGTCATTATGGCCATTGCTGCCTCCAAGCAGTGTCTAGGTTCATCCCCCTCCTCCTCTGGTCGCCTATATAAGAGGGGCTCTCTCCTGTATGACAGAACACACAAGCAGACTCTCCCTCTCTGGTACTCCTTTGAGGAGACCTCTCTCTTCTCCCTGTTGTTGCTGCTCTCTTGCATCCCCAACGCAAGCTTTGCGCGCACACTGCTTGCGTGAGCAGTTGCCTCCGAACCTCCCTATCTAGTGCTCCTGCTCGGGATAGGCGGGCAATAAGGTTTTTGGGGAGCGTACGAGTACGCACCCGCTCGTTGCTGTGAATGACTACTTCCCGGCGGCTAACTTCATCATCCGTACGACAACTTTCTGGTGGCCAACTTCGTCAACCCGAACGACTACTTCCTGGTGGCCAACTTCGTCAACCCGAACGACTACTTTCTGGTGGTCGCCTTCCTGATGTGAACGACTACGTTCCGGTGATCGTTTGAGGGACTCCACTGCATCGACTCGCCACTGCACCGAATTAGATCGGCTACTTCGAGCAAGGTCAGTCGAGGATGGTTAACACTATTCCTCCAGCTGGTGACGGCGCATCCGGTGCCTCAGGTACCGGCCCCGCCTCTGGGTACATCCTGAACATCATTTTGTTCTTGTTTCGGTTTCTCATGTTGTTCATGTTATTTAGGAGAAATAACTTGAACACTGGCACATGTTATGTTACCACTGGATCACTCACTGCTGTCATGAATTTGTTGCTAATTTCTGGAATTAAAATATACCGAAAAATGCCTAGATGTTTAACACACTGTTCACCTTGTGAAAACAGACAGTTTGACACGCGCGCGCCGAGAGACTTTTTCTTTACTTGTTATTTATATATTTCTGAATATATATTGTGTAGCAGAAATTATTTTTTAAAACCATGAAATGTTATGATAGAAATTATTATTTCCTTAATGAATTTGGGAAATCGGTGGATATTTTGGTAGTTTCTCTCACTACCAGAAATGGAAAATATCATAATGGTGACATATTTTCAGGAGACGCACCAGCAAACCATCATAAAAAAATATTCTTTTCTGTGGAGGTGCTCCAAAACCTACCTTGAAAACTTATTTTCGTGAAGGTTTGCCACACATTGCCACGAAAAGATGCATGACACATGAAATTCTATAAAAGTTGCATGTTTCCTCAGGCATTTTTCTGCAAAAACTCTTTTCCGTATTCCTTCCGCTTCCTCCATCTCCCCGTATGTCACCGCTTCCTCTCCGAGCGTCGGCTCAAATCGCCTCCTCGGCACACCCTACACAATGTCTCGAGCTCCCTGCCGTTGTTTCCTCCCCTCGGTGTGCTGTCTCTGACGACCTTTGTCTCTCCCCATACTGCCTCGAGCTCAAAGCTGCAACTGTAGATTCAGCCGGCATGGAGCTGTGCGAAGGCAATGTTGGGAGTGTCAGGCGGACACCCTATGCTCCTCTGTCGTCCTCTCCCTCGAATCGATGGCACCCCCTACTCCTCTACAGTCCAAAGGTAAATCATCAATTCACAAATGGTGATGTCGTCCATGGCCGTGACGGAGCTCGGGATGGCAGTTGTTATTGTGGTGATTCCTAATGGGATCGATTTACACCATATAAAGTGTTTGCGTT
Organism: Echinochloa crus-galli; assembly: GCA_900205405.1. Lineage (NCBI taxonomy): Eukaryota > Viridiplantae > Streptophyta > Magnoliopsida > Poales > Poaceae > Echinochloa > Echinochloa crus-galli. The sequence goes on from OAMR01000491.1 coordinate 1,022,483, forward strand.
ATAGAATAGTGAACCAAATGTATGAGGATGCATATCATAAAAATGATCCCCATCGCAACAAATTTATTTCCCTTTAAATTTCAAAAGTAAACTTGGATCCAAAATTAGCTCAAATATATAGCATGGTGCAAGCATTTCCTCTCTGACACTCTTACACACTTCGTAGCCATTGTGTTTGATGTGTGACGAACATTTTCGTCATCAACTGTAGAGTAATCCTTTTAATTAGGTATATTGTGTTAGAAATTTAGGCATCATTCGGTATATTTTAATTCCAAAAATTAGCAACAAATTCATGACAACAGTGAGTGATCCAGTGGTAACATAACATGTGCGAGTGTTCAAGTTAAATCTCCTAAATAACATGAACAACATGAGAAACCGAAACAAGAACAAAAATATGTTCAGGATGTACCAGGGGCATTAACATATACCGGAGGCACCGGATGCGCCGTCACCAGCTGGAGGAATAGTGTTAACCATCCTCGACTAGCCTTGCTCGAAGTAGTCGATCTAATTCGGTGCAGTGGCGAGTCGATGCAGTGGAGTCCCTCGAACGGTCACCGGGACGTAGTCGTTCACGTGAGGAAGACGGCCACCAGGAAGTAGTAGTTCGGGTTGACGAAGTTGGCCACCAGGAAGTAGTCGTACGGATGATGAAGTTAGCCGCCGGGAAGTAGTCGTTCACAGCAGCGAGCACGCGCGTACTCGTACGCTCCCCAAAAACATTATCGTCCACCTATCCTGAGCAAGATCACTTGACAGGGAGGTTCGGAGGCAACTGCTCACGCAAGCAGAGTGCGCGCAAAGCTTGCGTTGGGAATGCAAGAGAGCAGCAAAAACAGGGAGAATATTTAGGAGAATTAACTTGAACACTGGCACATGTTATGTTACCACTAGATCACTTACTGTTGTCATGAATTTGTTGCTAATTTCTGGAATTAAAATATATCGAATGATGCCTAAATTTGTAACACAATGACTTACAATAGATGATCCTTTATTTTAGGCTTGGCTTTTGAGGACCTGATCGATTCAGAACTTTGTGTGTGCTGATGTACCTTGAAGAATCTTTATGTAATAATGGACTGATTCTTTGTTTTACAGAAAGATGAAGCCCGATGTTTTTTACAAAATATCTAAAAAAATAAATTATAGACTACAAATCAAAATGTAAAAAAGTGTGGTCTTCTCCGTCAGTCATAAGCTAACTCCACCTAACCTCCTCCTTTCTTCATCCTAATATAATGTTGAAGATAATATGCGGTATCTCTATCTTTGACTTCCTCTTGATTACCTCAGATCTGAATCCTCAGATCTGATGCCGCGTTAGCTACTTGGTTGTACTTGCTACTAGTTGCGAATGGTGAGAGAGTACAGCGACTTGGAGGGCGCGGCACGCACGCGACTCCACATCGATATGAGTCAATCACGGAGGCGCTCAACCGAACAAAGAAACTAAACCGTTCCCAAAAAACAACCCCAAAGTTTACTATGCAAAAAAAGATTCTCATCACATCAAAATGTCATAACATGCATGGAGTACTGAATGTAGATGAAATCAAAAACTAATTACACAGTTTTGTTGTACTCTGCGATACGAACATTTTGAGCCTAATTAATCAATTTTTGGATAATTTTTTACACATACAAACGAAATGCTACAGTGACGTAATGATTACGAAGTGACCTCAAACCCCCAAATCCCCACCCCCTACTCTCCATCTAAACAAGGCCTAAGTCTCTTTAGTTCTCAAATTTCACCCCAAATTTCAACGTAGCTTTGTTTAGTTCTCAAATTTACCCACAAATTCTACTATGTGAAAAGAAGATTTCCATCACAAATACAAACGAAATGCTACAGTACCGCATTTATGGCAAAGTCCCAACTTTACACTCCTAAGTTGGGAACTAAACGAGACCCATGTAAAAAGAAGATTTCCATCACATCAAAATGTCGGCACATACATGTAGATGAAATCAAAAACTAATTGTATAGTTTTGTTGTACTTTACGAGACGAATATTTTGAGCCTAATTAATCAATATTTGAATAATTATTCATAAATATAAATAAAATGCTACAGTGACGTATTCATATCAAGTTGGGAACTAAACAAGGCCCCAGTGGCGTCAGTTTCCAATTTCCAACAAACACAGGGGGAGCAGCCGCAAACTGCGTAGGAGCGTATATATACACTACACCGTAGGAGCTAGTCCCAACAGTCAGCGTCCATGGCGGGTGGGAGACGTCGGCAGCGACGCGGGGACATGCCGCCCAGGAGCAAGGGAGCGTCGAGGAAAGAATCCCCCGGCGGGCCGACGACGACGGCCGTGCACGACGTCCCCGACCACCTCCTCGAGCTCATCTTTCTCCGCCTCGATTCTTGCGCCACCGTCGTGCGCGCCGCGTCCGCGTGCAAGCGATGGTGCCGCATCGTGGCCGGCGCCGAGTTCCTCAGCCGCTTCGGGTCCCTCCGAGCGCCCCGCCTCGCCGGCCACTACCACACCGTCGACCCTTTCTTCGACCGGCCAGCGCCGGCAGGCGGCAAGCCCGTATTTGTCCCGTCGCCGACGATGGCCGCCGTCAAGCCCCGCGGCTTCTCCCTCGACTTCCTCCCGGACAGAAAAACATGGGAGCTCGCGGACAGCCGCGGCAGCCTCCTCCTCCTCTTCAAGAACACCACCGGGCTGGCTTAGTGGACGGGCTATTGCTACCTTGCCGACCAGCTCGTCGTGTGCGAGCCGTTGACGCGCTGGCACCAGATGATCCTTACTCCGGCAGATCTGCGAGGCAAGTGCATCGGCTTGTTCCTACTCGACGGAGACGACGACGTCGCCATTTCCGGCGGCCGCCGCATCGGCATGTCCAACTTCAAGATCGTCGCGGTGCTGCACGAGGTCCACACGTGGCAGTACGGCCGTGGTCCGCTGGCCTGTGTGTTCTCCTCGGGGAGCGACGGTGGCTGGCGCGTCCAGGTCCAGCACAGCGCATCTTCCCATAGCAGCATCACCGTCCCAGACCACATCGAGAGCATATCCTTCGCAGGTCGCGCGGGTGGTTCAATCTACTGGCTGATCGGAGAAGACGGCGCCGTCATTGTTCTTGACGAGGCTACCGCGGGGTTCTCGGTGGTCACGACGTTCCCGGAGAGCCTCCTCCGATCGTACGACCAATTCAACTTCCGGGTCACCGGCGGCGGCGAGGACGACGGCGCGCTGCGTGCCGTCCACTTGGTGGCCAACAAGCTCAAGGTCTTTGCACTGCGCCATGGCAGCGACGAGTGGGTGCTCGAGAATGTCCTTCAGCTGCCGGAAGCCACCCGTGGGCTGCCGGGGCACGAGGACCGGTTCTTCCGGACGAATGAGTCTCTGATTGTTACTGCAGATACCACGCACATCCTTGTGACGCCGCAGGAGAAGACATGGCTGTTCTCCGTCGACCTTGAGACGATGGAGGTGGAGCGTGCGCTGGAGAGGAACAAGTACGCGGGGACGGCGTTCCCATGCGAGCTGCCGTGGCCGCCGGTCTTGGTGGCCTGTTCTGAGCGCAGTAGGGGGAGATCAAGGCGCTGACATATATAGTGTTCCGTCTCCCTAGAATTCTTCTCGTGTTTCAACAGTTCCTCAACAGTTCTTCGCGCTGACATGGCATTGATTCAGGGACGATGAACTGACTCCATTTTGGAGCTAGCATATCTCGCTCGCTGGAGCCCAATTCTACTAGCTGAAATCCAAATCATAAGGGTTCCATTTACCGGGTGACCAACTTGATCCATTGTCCTTTTCAAAAAAAAAATGATCCATTGTGGTGCATCAGTGATTTCAGCATTAGATCTATGTGGATGGAATAGCCATCCAGCTTCGAGGAGTTCAAATCCTGGCGGTAAGGCATGTATTGAAGCCATAGTAACTCGATTTAGGATACAAACAAATTTTTCAGAGCCATGAAAAAGAAGAATCGTTATACTAAAATGTCAAATAAGGAATTATTTCAATAAAGACGTGTGTCCTCCATGTGAAACCGAACATTGCTGCTGTGTGGGCCCCAAGAAAGCCAGCACAGCAGAGCCAAACTTGCTGCCATCAGGTTGGTGTGAAACTTCAGCTTGTGCAGACAACATTTTAATTATGTCCGGAGGGCTTTTGCTATGGTACTCCAATTACCTCCCGGTAGGTAAGGGGCCAAATGAATCTCAACCATATTAAAAGATAAAGCAATAATTTAGGGCCTATTTGGATCATAGGCTAATTGCTAGCTAACTAATTTTAGCTGCGCTTGATCCAAAATAGATCAGCTCATCCTCAGCTAATGTACTTTTTATTAGTTGAATAGCAACTATCTAATTACCCGATCCAATCCAACCCAGCCAAGGGCAAGTACAATGGTGTCGTCTAATAGGCGGTCTCCTGCAGTGACACGTAATCTTGAGACGACTTATCAGACAACATATACAATAGATTGTTATATTGGTTGTCTTGTAGTAATACAATATCCCTTAATTTATAAAAAATAATGAAATATTATTGGTTGCATGGCAACAAAACTCATACAACGGTGGAGGAGTTGTCTCATAGTCCTAAAATTTAGCTCACGAAGCAGTTGTTTCGCGAAACAACAACCTCTTTCTCTCACCTCGCTCTCCTCCACATCAGCAAAATCATACGTGGCACTGCATGAGACGACCTATCAGACTGCTGACGTGTAGCAATGTACCTACCCTAATTCCAGCTAACCAACTATTCATTAGCTTAATAGTAATTAGCTAGAATAGAAACTATCCAAACAGGGCCTTACTGTTGTGATGCGATCCAAATTCATTGCACAAGAAAAGGCCGACTTCCGACGGAGCGAAGCGGAGGGTTGGGCCCGAGCGAAGCGGTCTGGTTCATTTATCCTTTAGGGTTTGCTCCTCGATGAATTATTCCTCTTGTAAGCCGCCGTTATACGTTGTAAACAAACACCCGATATAGTGAAGATTTGCTGGTGTTGGTTTGTAATTTTAGCTTAGAGACACAAACCAGTAGTAAAGATCAAGGGATGCATTCCATTCTCTGGAAAATCGTCCCCCAAAGGGAGGGATGCACATCCGTTTTATAGGGGTTACATAATTACACTTTAAAATAATACCCTCGTGTCTAGGCCCCACCGAGTGACTACTCTACTCCCTAACTAAATCATATACAGAAGGACGTGAGGATAATTTCCACACCTTAACGTGTACAAGTTGAGTTTGGCTTCTACCCAAGGCATTCAATTCACGCTCTATCTAGCTTCAATGCACCATCTTCTCGAAGGTTGCCCAGATTCTTTCTCATAAAAGTGTACACACTCGTATGTCATTGTTCAGTTCCGAATATCGAAGGTACCTCTATGATCGGGCTCCTGGAGATAGACTTCTCCTGACCTCCGCTGACGTGAATAGTCTTTCTAAGGCCGATCTATTTGGCACAGATGCACCTTGACCTTCGGTCTCTTAACTTCGTCCGAGACAACCCTGATGATCTTGCAAGATCCGGCAACTCGAAAGTCGTGGTATGGAATACTTTTCATCCTTAGCGCAAGACTTACCTTCGACTGTCCTTCAACCAAGCTTGGCCTCTGAAACCTCCATCCTTAAACTAAGTAACAATATTGGAGGTTAGACCTGCTGAAGATTTTACCCCCAATAGTTGGCTCGCACCTGTGCTTTTTTCCCTTTCCACCTTAGGGGGGGTTTTCCACGTTAAATCCTCGTGTCTCCTTTGTGGTTTGATCTTGTTTTCATCATTTATTCGCCATTGCTTATAACACTTACAGGAGCATCAATATCAAAGTTAAATTGATTTATGTGGTTGTTTATACAATTTTGAAAAAAGTCTATTTTACTCCCTTCACCTATTCACCTTGTCCATTCTTCCGCCTCATCAAAATATTGGCTCACTTTACCCCTTTCTCCTTCTCCTATTGATCAGTTTAAATTACCCCCTAAACCAGATTCCCACCGGATTAACCTACGTGTTCATTGTTTTGACCAATCTTAGCTGATGTGGAGTGCATGTGCCGAGCCACTTGTGCCAGACCCGCACACCATACCAGAAAAAAATTCAGTGGGGATGGTCCCCATATACTTTACTGTGGGAACCCACGCTCGATTTCTGCCGCGTGGCCACCTGAGGATCGACGCTTGCGTGAGCATGCCGCTCGTACGTATTTGCTGGGCTCTCAATGCGTGCAGCTCGAGCCATCATCTCCCAGGCAGACGGCTCAGTTCTTTTGTCCCCATCGAGACTAGAGGAGCCGCCACACCGTCGCAGCCGTGTCTGCCACCGCCGTCATGGTCATCCGCTCGACTTTCTCATCCTCTGCTGCCGTTACCTCGATCATCCACGTCTGCTGCCGGCGGGTGTCATTACGTTATGGGAGGCATTTAAGTATGACATGCAAACACATTTCTCTCTCACGCATATGGTGTCTGATCTAGCCTGACGTTCCATGAAATTGAAACGACCAAATACATGGATGAAGATGAAGACGAAAACTCACCTGGATCAGCCGGGGCGATGGAGCTAGTATCAGCCAATGACCAAATTGACAGCAATGTCTTAGTGCATTATGTGTGGATGGCTTGATTTGCATCTTACTTGTTGAATCTCAGAACACCAGCAGCACAATTGTTTCTGGTGGTAACTTACAATTACTCTCTCCACCGCGCATCTTCCCCAACAACATGAGCAACCCATAAACAGAAGATGGTTTAATTTTGATGCCCAGCTGCGGTCTCCTCGAGGCCTCGATCCCGCCGTAATTCAGCGTCCTCGCATATTCGCATCTACCGTTCTCTGATGTATTTTCCATCGTCCGCCGCCGCCGCCTCTGGGTGTCACATGATGGGAGTCCAATGAAATTTGGAGCTGAAGGCTGGAGCCGATAGCGAGAGCCAAGCGAGCGAGACGGCACCATTCGTCTCACCCTGTTGGCGGTCCTCACGGTGTGTATATGGGAACCGTCCCCACTAAATTTTTTCCACCGTACCACCAGAGTTCAAGCTGCATGTTGTTGTGCCCAAGCCGAGCCGCTATGCACTTGTTACAGTGAGTTTCCCAAGTCCCGTAAGGCCGTAACGCATCGAACCTCTCTCTCCCCTGGACGATCGATCAAACTCTTTTTCCTGTTCACCCCTCCTCTCTCTCTCTACCCGCAATCTAGGTGATTGATTGGAGCAACTAACGCTGGTGGATGCCCTATGAGTGGATTTAGATGATGTGTAACCTAAATCCTAAAGTATCAATTTGGCTGCAAGATTGATTTGCGATCTTATGTGTTCTGCTCACACAGGGAAGGAAAAGTCCGCAAGATTGTTTCGTTGGGCCGTGTTTCTTTGGAGTGTGAAATTTTTTTCACACACGTTTGACCACTAATTAAGAGTATTAAATAAAGTCAGTTTACAAATCTATGTATAGAACATTGGGTTAATTCGCGAGACCTATTTAATGAGGCATTTGACCGTATGATTGGAGGATGGTTACTGTAGCATTACTGCAGTAAATTATGGGTTAATTAGGCTCATCAGATTCGTCGCGCAAAGTTACACTCATCCTTAAAAAAGTTTTGCAAATAGACTTTATTTAATACTCCATGCATGTAAGATTCATCGGGAAAAAAATTTTAGGGAACGAAAGAAACACAGCCTTGCTATCATGGGGCTATGGAGGGCTCCATTGGCAACGGGTGTAGGGGAATTTTACTGCAACATGGATTGCCCTCTTCTTCCTCTAATAATTTGGTCTCCTAATGATGGAATTGCTCAACGGGGAGGCACGATGAATTGCCCTCTGCATCATGCCGTGTTTTTATTCATGTGAAGCTGACAATGGCCCCGCACTACCAGAATGATCGACATCTGCACCGGGTGGGAAAGCCCTTTAGCACCGGGTTTCCCACCCGGTGCAACTAATCCGAGGCTAAAGGGGTACCCCTTTAGCACCGGGTCGAATAACCGGTGCTAAAGGGCCTGCCTTTAGCACCGGTTGCTGCCTGAAACCGGTGCTAAAGACCCCGGATTTCTTTTTTTTTTTGCTTTTTTCAGTAGCCATGCGTGCACGTCTATATACGTATATATTCTAATACGTGTATTCTAATGCGTATTCGGCCGACTCTATATTCATACTAGCTGACATTGTTTAGCATGTCATGGTGAGATGCTCACGTACGTCGCCAATGCTGCATGCAATTTGACCAAGGTCTGACACGATTCCTTGGCGCCATTTCTTTACGCAAACTTCGAGCAGATTGTGAGAGAAAGAGTCCAAACACAATAATTACCGAGAGCTTTGCATGCACGAGAGGGAGAGGATATGAGCTAGCTAGGGAGGTGGTGTGTTCTTGTTGGAAGACAGACGGTGCCGATCAAGAGACCCTAGCTAACCTAACCCGGCCTATAAATCGAACAGGGCGATCCAGACATATAGATCGATCGAGGAAGGCTCGACGTGAATGTTTGTTTGGGAGACATTCACGTGGGCACTACGGAGGTGTGTCCGGGCGGACACATTAGCACCGGGTCGTGGCACGACCCGGTGCTAATGTTCACCCTTTAGCACCGGGTGCAGCCACGACCCGGTGCTAAAGGCCTCGGGCACATTAGCACCGGGTCGTGGCTGCACCCGGTGCTAAAGGGTGAACATTAGCACCGGGTCTTGCCACGACCCGGTGCTAATGTGTTTGAATATAGGGGCTTCCCCTCCCCCGCCCGAGCCAGCTGAACACTTAGGCGCTGTGTTCATGCTGCTCGGCCGTGGGAGGGGAGGTGCTGCCCAAATTTTTTTCAAAATTTGTGAAGAATCTACTCATCTAAGGAGCACTACAAGGTACACTCTTTCATTCTCTAATGTTTTATTTAGCTTGTAATCCTTCTATGATTTAGAAATAGAGGGATTTGTGAATCAAAGTAAAGCTAGCTAGAGAGAGATTGTGTTCTTGGAGGAGAGAGAGAGAGCTTGAGTTCATGGTGGAGAGAGTGTTCATGCATGTTGTGTTTTAAATGGAGAGAGAAGGCAAGCTAGTTAGTATTTTGTTTTGTATGACTTGTGAATAGTTGTAAGGCTTATAGTAATGTGGTTTTAGAAATTACTAGAAAATCAATATAAAATGCTAGAAAATCTTATAAATTACTAGAAAATCTTATAAATTACTAGAAAATCTTATAAATTACTAGAAAATCAATATAAAATGCTAGAAAATCTTATAAATTAATAGAAAATCTTATAAATTACTAGAAAATCAATATAAAATGCTAAAATCTTATAAATTAATAGAAAATCTTATAAATTAATAGAAAATCTTATAAATTACTAGAAAATCAATATAAAATGCTATAAAATCTTATAAATAATAGAAAATCTTATAAATCTTATAAGGCTTATAGTAATGTTATATTTAATGAATATAGTAATGTAGTTTTAGAAATTTATTTATATAATGGAATATATATTATAATTTGTATTTATTTATATATTAATTTTTTTATCTTTAAATTGTATTGTATATTTGTTATTGGTTAATAATGCAGATGAATAGACAATGGATGTACGGGGACCCCCACGCTCAGGCCTTCCGTGATGGCCTTAGGACGTTTCTCGATGCCGCCGAGGCTAACAGGACGCCGTCCGGTTTCATGTTCTGCCCATGCACCCATTGTAAAAATATACAATCGTACAAACAAAGAGGTTGTCTTCAAGTGCATTTGATGAGGCACGGTTTCATGAGGAATTATTCTGTTTGGACGAAGCACGGTGAAAGAGGAATTCTAATGGATGAAGATGAAGAAGACGAGGCCGATGACGACATTCCGTTATTGGCTCAATACTACGGTTCCTTTGCATATGCTGCAATGGGTGATGCCGATGAGGAAGATGTTGCTCGGGAAGGCGATGCTCAGGAAGATGTTGCTCAGGAAAATGAACCTACTGATGGCTCGGGCAAATGTTGCGTGATGCCGAGAAAGACTGCGGCAATGATAAGGAACTAAAAAAGATACAGCGCATGTTGCAGGACCACAAGACTGACCTGTACCCAGATTGCAAAGAGGGGCTAAAGAAGTTGGGTAGCACACTTGAACTTCTGCAGTGGAAGGCAGCAAATGGTGTTACTGATAAGGGTTTCGAGGAGCTACTGAAACTCGTAAAGAAGATTCTTCCAGAGGGTAACACATTGCCATCGACAACGTATCAAGCAAAACGTGTTGTTTGCCCTCTCGGTTTGGAGGTGCAGAAGATACATGCGTGTCCTAATGACTGTATCCTCTATCGCGGACAGTACGAACACTTGGATCGTTGTCCGGTTTGCACCTGCGCGCGATACAAGATCAGGCGGGACGACCCTGGTGATGTTGGGGGAGAGCGTTCTAAAAAAAATCCCTGCGAAGGTGATGTGGTATTTCCCTCTGATACCCCGTCTGAAGCGTTTGTTCAGGAACAAAGACCATGCCAAACTGATGCGCTGGCACAAAGAAGAACGTAAGCAGGATGGCATGTTGAGACACCCCGCCGATGGATCCCAGTGGAGGAACATCGACAGAGCATTCCCAGAGTTTGATGCTGATGCGAGGAATGTTAGGCTTGGTTTAAGTACCGATGGCATGAACCCTTTTGGTGAAATGAGCAGTAGTCATAGCACTTGGCCCGTGACTGTTTGTATCTACAACCTACCCCCCTGGCTCTGCATGAAGCGGAAGTTCATTATGATGCCAGTGCTCATCGAAGGCCCAAAGCAACCTGGCAACGACATTGATGTGTACCTAAGACCATTGGTTGACGAACTTTTGCAGCTGTGGAAGAATGAAGGTGTTAGCGTGTGGGATGAGGACAAGCAGGAGCAGTTTGACCTTCGAGCACTGCTTTTCATAAGCATCAACGACTGGCCTGCACTAAGTAACCTATCAGGACAATCAAACAAAGGATATAAAGCATGCACTCACTGTTTAGAGGAAACCGAAAGCATGTATTTGAAACATTGTCGTAAAGTTGTGTACATGGGTCACCGTCGATTCCTTCCGGCGAAGCATGAGCTACGAAAGAAATGTGCGCATTTTGGCGGGAATGCTGACCGCCGTACAAAGCCGAGACACCGGAGTGGAGAAGAGCTATTTGATATGGTGAAGGACCTACACGTGGTGTTTGGCAAGGGAGACGGAAGCCAGGCTGCTCCGACGGGCGAGGATGGTCGTGCCGCGATGTGGAAGAAGAAGTCTATCTTTTGGGAGCTACCTTATTGGCAACGTTTAGAGGTCCGTAACGCGATTGATGTGATGCATCTGACGAAGAATCTTTGCGTGAACTTGATAAGCTTCCTGGGTACTTATGGGAAGCCAAAAGATACACTAGAAGCACGTCAGGAGCTGAAACGATTGAAGCAACGGACTGATCTACATCCAGAAAAGAGAGACAAAGGACGCCAGTACTTGCATCCTGCCAGCTTCACTCTCAGCAAAGAAGAGAAGGCAAGCATGTTTGAATGCTTGAACAGTATCAAGGTTCCGTCTGGCTACTCCTCCAATATTAAGGGAATAATAAATATGAAAGAGAAGAAGTTCACAAACCTGAAGTCTCACGACTGCCATGTGTTGATGACACAGCTGCTTCCCGTCATACTCAGGGGTGTGCTACCAGTAAACGTGCGGAAAGCCATTGTGAAGCTATGTGCATTCCTCAATGCAATTTCTCAGAAGGTGATCAATCCAGACCACTTAGATCAGCTACAGAACGACGTGGTGCAATGTCTTGTCAGCTTTGAGATGATATTTCCACCATCCTTCTTCAATATCATGACACATCTATTGGTTCACCTCATCAAAGAGATTCGTATATTGGGCCCAGTATTTCTACACAACATGTTCCCATTTGAGAGGTTCTTCGCTGTCCTAAAGAAGTATGTCCGTAATCGTTCTCGTCCAGAAGGATGCATTGCTAAGGGATACGAAACGGAGGAGGTCATTGAATTCTGTGTTGACTTTGTCGACGATCTTATGCCGATTGGTGTGCCCGAATCCCATCACGAGGGGAGACTTGGTGGAAAGGGCACACTAGGGAGAAGATCGATGGTGATCAAGGACGTTGAGACATTTCGTAAAGCGCACCTCACAGTTTTGCAACAATCAACCTTAGTTGCTCCGTACATCGAGGAGCACATGCAGATTCTCAGGGACGAAAACTCAACAAAGTCTGCGGCCTTCATTCAGCGTCTGCACAATAGTACTTTCGCCGATTGGTTGCGAAGACGTCTTATGGGTGTCGAGGGCATTGATGCGCAGCTAGCTTTTGTAGCTAGAGGTCCATCGAGCACGATCTTGACATTCCAAGGATACGACATCAATGGGTATACATTTTACACAAGAGCCCAGGACAAGAAAAGCACCAACCAAAACAGTGGTGTCCGGATCGACGCGACAGACACCAATGGCAATACAAACTCATACTATGGAATCATAGAGGAGATATGGGAACTAGAGTACGGACCTTTGAAGATCCCACTGTTCAAGTGCCAATGGGTGAAGCTGACTGGAGGAGGTGTTAAAGTTGAAGCGGACTATGGAATGACGTTAGTGGACCTAAACAAGATTGGCTTTCTAGACGAACCGTTCGTCCTGGCCAAAGCTGTCACACAAGTTTTTTATGTGAAGGACATGGCTAGCAGACCGAAGAAAGGGGCGGATAAGAAAGGTGGGGGTAAGCAATTGGACCCATCACAAGACGAGCCAAAGCGTCATATAGTTCTTCCTGGAAAGAGAAAAATCGTAGGAGTTGAGGACAAGACGGATGAAGATTATGATATGCTCGATGGCCGGCCTCCATTCTCAGTGGCTGATGACCCAAGCATCCTGTTAGCGGCGGAGGAGACACCGTATCTACGGCGTGATCACAATCAAGGAACATTTGTAAAGAGGAAGTTTATTAGTGTCCGAGTAAACGATGATGCCATGTAATTTCTATTGATTTATAGGATTTTCTAACATTTTATATTGATTTTCTAGTAATTTATAAGATTTTCTAGCATTTTATATTGATTTTCTAGCATTTTATATTGATTTTCTAGCATTTTATATTGATTTTCTAGCATTTTATATTGATTTTCTAGCATTTTATATTGATTTTCTAGCATTTTATATTGATTTTCTAGCATTTTATATTGATTTTCTAGCATTTTATATTGATTTTCTAGCATTTTATATTGATTTTCTAGCATTTTATATTGATTTTCTAGCATTTTATATTGATTTTCTAGCATTTTATATTGATTTTCTAGCATTTTATATTGATTTTCTAGCATTTTATATTGATTTTCTAGTAATTTATAAGATTTTCTAGCATTTTATATTGATTTTCTAGCATTTTATATTGATTTTCTAGCATTTTATATTGATTTTCTAGCATTTTATATTGATTTTCTAGCATTTTATATTGATTTTCTAGCATTTTATATTGATTTTCTAGCATTTTATATTGATTTTCTAGCATTTTATATTGATTTTCTAGCATTTTATATTGATTTTCTAGCATTTTATATTGATTTTCTAGCATTTTATATTGATTTTCTAGCATTTTATATTGATTTTCTAGCATTTTATATTGATTTTCTAGCATTTTATATTGATTTTCTAGTAATTTATAAGATTTTCTAGCATTTTATATTGATTTTCTAGCATTTTATATTGATTTTCTAGCATTTTATATTGATTTTCTAGCATTTTATATTGATTTTCTAGCATTTTATATTGATTTTCTAGCATTTTATATTGATTTTCTAGCATTTTATATTGATTTTCTAGCATTTTATATTGATTTTCTAGCATTTTATATTGATTTTCTAGCATTTTATATTGATTTTCTAGCATTTTATATTGATTTTCTAGCATTTTATATTGATTTTCTAGCATTTTATATTGATTTTCTAGCATTTTATATTGATTTTCTAGTAATTTATAAGATTTTCTAGCATTTTATATTGATTTTCTAGCATTTTATATTGATTTTCTAGCATTTTATATTGATTTTCTAGCATTTTATATTGATTTTCTAGCATTTTATATTGATTTTCTAGCATTTTATATTGATTTTCTAGCATTTTATATTGATTTTCTAGCATTTTATATTGATTTTCTAGCATTTTATATTGATTTTCTAGCATTTTATATTGATTTTCTAGCATTTTATATTGATTTTCTAGCATTTTATATTGATTTTCTAGCATTTTATATTGATTTTCTAGCATTTTATATTGATTTTCTAGTAATTTATAAGATTTTCTAGCATTTTATATTGATTTTCTAGCATTTTATATTGATTTTCTAGCATTTTATATTGATTTTCTAGCATTTTATATTGATTTTCTAGCATTTTATATTGATTTTCTAGCATTTTATATTGATTTTCTAGCATTTTATATTGATTTTCTAGCATTTTATATTGATTTTCTAGCATTTTATATTGATTTTCTAGCATTTTATATTGATTTTCTAGCATTTTATATTGATTTTCTAGCATTTTATATTGATTTTCTAGCATTTTATATTGATTTTCTAGCATTTTATATTGATTTTCTAGTAATTTATAAGATTTTCTAGCATTTTATATTGATTTTCTAGCATTTTATATTGATTTTCTAGCATTTTATATTGATTTTCTAGCATTTTATATTGATTTTCTAGCATTTTATATTGATTTTCTAGCATTTTATATTGATTTTCTAGCATTTTATATTGATTTTCTAGCATTTTATATTGATTTTCTAGCATTTTATATTGATTTTCTAGCATTTTATATTGATTTTCTAGCATTTTATATTGATTTTCTAGCATTTTATATTGATTTTCTAGCATTTTATATTGATTTTCTAGCATTTTATATTGATTTTCTAGTAATTTATAAGATTTTCTAGCATTTTATATTGATTTTCTAGCATTTTATATTGATTTTCTAGCATTTTATATTGATTTTCTAGCATTTTATATTGATTTTCTAGCATTTTATATTGATTTTCTAGCATTTTATATTGATTTTCTAGCATTTTATATTGATTTTCTAGCATTTTATATTGATTTTCTAGCATTTTATATTGATTTTCTAGCATTTTATATTGATTTTCTAGCATTTTATATTGATTTTCTAGCATTTTATATTGATTTTCTAGCATTTTATATTGATTTTCTAGCATTTTATATTGATTTTCTAGTAATTTATAAGATTTTCTAGCATTTTATATTGATTTTCTAGCATTTTATATTGATTTTCTAGCATTTTATATTGATTTTCTAGCATTTTATATTGATTTTCTAGCATTTTATATTGATTTTCTAGCATTTTATATTGATTTTCTAGCATTTTATATTGATTTTCTAGCATTTTATATTGATTTTCTAGTAATTTATAAGATTTTCTAGTAATTTATAAGATTTTCTAGTAATTTATAAGATTTTCTAGTAATTTATAAGATTTTCTAGTAATTTATAAGATTTTCTAGTAATTTATAAGATTTTCTAGTAATTTATAAGATTTTCTAGTAATTTATAAGATTTTCTAGTAATTTATAAGATTTTCTAGTAATTTATAAGATTTTCTAGTAATTTATAAGATTTTCTAGTAATTTATAAGATTTTCTAGTAATTTATAAGATTTTCTAGTAATTTATAAGATTTTCTAGTAATTTATAAGATTTTCTAGTAATTTATAAGATTTTCTAGTAATTTATAAGATTTTCTAGTAATTTATAAGATTTTCTAGTAATTTATAAGATTTTCTAGTAATTTATAAGATTTTCTAGTAATTTATAAGATTTTCTAGTAATTTATAAGATTTTCTAGTAATTTATAAGATTTTCTAGTAATTTATAAGATTTTCTAGTAATTTATAAGATTTTCTAGTAATTTATAAGATTTTCTAGTAATTTATAAGATTTTCTAGTAATTTATAAGATTTTCTAGTAATTTATAAGATTTTCTAGTAATTTATAAGATTTTCTAGTAATTTATAAGATTTTCTAGTAATTTATAAGATTTTCTAGTAATTTATAAGATTTTCTAGTAATTTATAAGATTTTCTAGTAATTTATAAGATTTTCTAGTAATTTATAAGATTTTCTAGTAATTTATAAGATTTTCTAGTAATTTATAAGATTTTCTAGTAATTTATAAGATTTTCTAGTAATTTATAAGATTTTCTAGTAATTTATAAGATTTTCTAGTAATTTATAAGATTTTCTAGTAATTTATAAGATTTTCTAGTAATTTATAAGATTTTCTAGTAATTTATAAGATTTTCTAGTAATTTATAAGATTTTCTAGTAATTTATAAGATTTTCTAGTAATTTATAAGATTTTCTAGTAATTTATAAGATTTTCTAGTAATTTATAAGATTTTCTAGTAATTTATAAGATTTTCTAGTAATTTATAAGATTTTCTAGTAATTTATAAGATTTTCTAGTAATTTATAAGATTTTCTAGTAATTTATAAGATTTTCTAGTAATTTATAAGATTTTCTAGTAATTTATAAGATTTTCTAGTAATTTATAAGATTTTCTAGTAATTTATAAGATTTTCTAGTAATTTATAAGATTTTCTAGTAATTTATAAGATTTTCTAGTAATTTATAAGATTTTCTAGTAATTTATAAGATTTTCTAGTAATTTATAAGATTTTCTAGTAATTTATAAGATTTTCTAGTAATTTATAAGATTTTCTAGTAATTTATAAGATTTTCTAGTAATTTATAAGATTTTCTAGTAATTTATAAGATTTTCTAGTAATTTATAAGATTTTCTAGTAATTTATAAGATTTTCTAGTAATTTATAAGATTTTCTAGTAATTTATAAGATTTTCTAGTAATTTATAAGATTTTCTAGTAATTTATAAGATTTTCTAGTAATTTATAAGATTTTCTAGTAATTTATAAGATTTTCTAGTAATTTATAAGATTTTCTAGTAATTTATAAGATTTTCTAGTAATTTATAAGATTTTCTAGTAATTTATAAGATTTTCTAGTAATTTATAAGATTTTCTAGTAATTTATAAGATTTTCTAGTAATTTATAAGATTTTCTAGTAATTTATAAGATTTTCTAGTAATTTATAAGATTTTCTAGTAATTTATAAGATTTTCTAGTAATTTATAAGATTTTCTAGTAATTTATAAGATTTTCTAGTAATTTATAAGATTTTCTAGTAATTTATAAGATTTTCTAGTAATTTATAAGATTTTCTAGTAATTTATAAGATTTTCTAGTAATTTATAAGATTTTCTAGTAATTTATAAGATTTTCTAGTAATTTATAAGATTTTCTAGTAATTTATAAGATTTTCTAGTAATTTATAAGATTTTCTAGTAATTTATAAGATTTTCTAGTAATTTATAAGATTTTCTAGTAATTTATAAGATTTTCTAGTAATTTATAAGATTTTCTAGTAATTTATAAGATTTTCTAGTAATTTATAAGATTTTCTAGTAATTTATAAGATTTTCTAGTAATTTATAAGATTTTCTAGTAATTTATAAGATTTTCTAGTAATTTATAAGATTTTCTAGTAATTTATAAGATTTTCTAGTAATTTATAAGATTTTCTAGTAATTTATAAGATTTTCTAGTAATTTATAAGATTTTCTAGTAATTTATAAGATTTTCTAGTAATTTATAAGATTTTCTAGTAATTTATAAGATTTTCTAGTAATTTATAAGATTTTCTAGTAATTTATAAGATTTTCTAGTAATTTATAAGATTTTCTAGTAATTTATAAGATTTTCTAGTAATTTATAAGATTTTCTAGTAATTTATAAGATTTTCTAGTAATTTATAAGATTTTCTAGTAATTTATAAGATTTTCTAGTAATTTATAAGATTTTCTAGTAATTTATAAGATTTTCTAGTAATTTATAAGATTTTCTAGTAATTTATAAGATTTTCTAGTAATTTATAAGATTTTCTAGTAATTTATAAGATTTTCTAGTAATTTATAAGATTTTCTAGTAATTTATAAGATTTTCTAGTAATTTATAAGATTTTCTAGTAATTTATAAGATTTTCTAGTAATTTATAAGATTTTCTAGTAATTTATAAGATTTTCTAGTAATTTATAAGATTTTCTAGTAATTTATAAGATTTTCTAGTAATTTATAAGATTTTCTAGTAATTTATAAGATTTTCTAGTAATTTATAAGATTTTCTAGTAATTTATAAGATTTTCTAGTAATTTATAAGATTTTCTAGTAATTTATAAGATTTTCTAGTAATTTATAAGATTTTCTAGTAATTTATAAGATTTTCTAGTAATTTATAAGATTTTCTAGTAATTTATAAGATTTTCTAGTAATTTATAAGATTTTCTAGTAATTTATAAGATTTTCTAGTAATTTATAAGATTTTCTAGTAATTTATAAGATTTTCTAGTAATTTATAAGATTTTCTAGTAATTTATAAGATTTTCTAGTAATTTATAAGATTTTCTAGTAATTTATAAGATTTTCTAGTAATTTATAAGATTTTCTAGTAATTTATAAGATTTTCTAGTAATTTATAAGATTTTCTAGTAATTTATAAGATTTTCTAGTAATTTTGAAGCAACGGACATATATACATCCCATCCTCCCTCCTCCTCCGCCTCGGCCATTTTTGGACCCGGTGCTGATGGGGCTTCAGCACCGGGTCCAACGGCTAGGAGCGGGGGCGGCGCGGAGGTGTGTCCGGGCGGACACATTAGCACCGGGTCGTGGCACGACCCGGTGCTAATGTTCACACTTTAGCACCGGGTGCAGCCAGCAACCGGTGCTAATGTGCCGAGGCCATTTCGCACCGGTTGCTGGCTGTACCCGGTGCTAAAGGGAGTGCATTAGCACCGGGTCTTGCCACGACCCGGTGCTAATGTGTCCGCCCTGACATCCCGCAGCGCCGCCCCCGCTTCTAGCCGTTGGACCCGGTGCTGAAGCCCCATCAGCACCGGGTCCAAAAATGGCCGAGGCGGAGGAGGCGGGCGGATGTGAAGGATTCTGGTAGTGCCGGCAAATACACTCACATTGATAGAATGTTAAGAATGCAGTTTATAGTTGTCCGATGGCCTGCAAGCAACCGGTGCTGCCATGATTGGGGTGCGCAGGCAACGACAATTGACGACGCATGCGTAGAAACAACTGCACCAAATGGAACAGCTAATTAGGCGCGCGGAGCACGAGTGGCAGAGCCAAAAGGTGCGGGGCTGGGCACGGATTAGTTGGCATCTGCGCCCAAATTGACTCGGTCAAACCCATGCCAAGTAGGCAATTTTGGGTGGAAACCAATTCAGGGGGTAAATTAAGCATGCATTAATAGGAGGAGGGAGTAAATTAAACCAACCTTTTGGTTAGGGGCGTGGAATAGACAATGTAAACAGACGAGGGGAGTAAAATAAGGACCGCGCTAACGCGCGCGACCGCTCCCTCAGACCAATTCAACAGAGTGCAAAGGTAATTTTTTTTTTGTCAATAATTAGGTTACCTCATGCAGCAAGCATAGTACACTCACGTGGCCACGTGCAATGATAAATATGTGAAGACATCATGACAACTTTTTTTATGTACATATGATCTATAAATATATAGCAATATCTCTCTCATATGATGTCAAAATTTTATTCTGTTCGCACCATTATTTTATTTATGAGAAGATCGGCAAAACAAGACCCATATTGTATATGTTTTGAAGTTATATTATTTATAATATCAACTTATATGAAGTGACCTAGCAACTTATATAGAGATCATATATCAATTTATGAAGATGTTGTATGGCAAGCTATATGTATCAACCTATGTAGACACAATGTATCGATACGATGGTTCAAATAATATATTTTACTAAATAAAATTATGTATCAATTTATTAATATCAATATATGTATAAAATAGGTGACAACTTTTATGTTGTCACAACTTATATAGTGATTCTATCAATTTCTATTATATAGTACTATCAACTTATATATACCGCGTATCAACTTATATATCTATCAAATTTATGCAGAGACTGTGTATCCACTTATATAGAGATTATATAACAACTTATATTATGTGCCTACTTGTCAACTCTTATACGACATTTTTTAGTATTGAACTAGCTTATATAGAGATTATGTATCAACTTTATATATACATTAAACTTATTATATTAGATTATTTATATTACATTAAACTTATATATACAATTTTTAGATTATATAACAATTTATATTATATATTTATTTGTTAACACCTTATGTGTGGTAGTGGTATCAACTTATGCATAACGATTCTATCGATATATATATTTCTTAGTACTATAAAGACTATGTATTAACTTACATTTGTATCAAACTTATATAGAAAATATCAACATGTTATCAATATATAGATAATGCAGCAATTTATATGTAGTTGTGTTATCAACTTACTCAAAAAAACTGCACTATCAACGTATATTGATAGGTTTACGCATAAGTTGTTACTCACTCTGTTTGTTTATATATGACGTTAATTAGCTTAATTTTGAGCTGACCGGCATCATATATATATAAACAGAGGTAGTACATACATTTAACAGAAGTTGTCAGCATATAAAAACTATTTTAAAATATATACATCATGGATCTAGTTTTATAGATCTCACCATCAGAAATATATTGGTGTAAACGAAATTAAAAACGAACACTTTAGAAAAAAGTTATCACATTTTTTAGTGCTGAAACAAAAGAAACATGTGGGCGACAGCATCCCACCTTCCGGCCGGGCCACATCAGGCTACCTAGAGGTTGCGCGCGCCAAAGTGACTCCACGCGCTTTAGCTTTTAGCGTATTAATATGACTTAAGCTGTTAGTGGGCCAATGGATCTCGGACGCTCCAAGCCGCGGGCCGCGAGGGTCGCGCGCTACCCCGCGCGCTGAAACTTTTCCGGTAAAATAGACTCTTTCCTACAATTTTACCCCCTAGAAAGGACGGGCCAAGAAGGCCGGCCCAACTCCAGTTGATGCACACATACTTATCTGGAATATCTAATTGGATCGGGAGCCACATGACCTCTTTTTGTTAATCAACTTCCATGGAGGGCAATAGGAAACGGTGGCGGCGGCGGCATAGGGATGAACCAATGGAGCCCAAGCCCATGAAACCGTCGACAAGTGAAGAGCCGCCGGTAGTAGGGGCAACATCGTCGACGACCGTGCTCGACATCCCCGACCATGTCCTCGAGCTCATAATCATCGGCGTCGACTCCTTCGTCTGCCTTGTGTGGGCCGTGTCCGTGTGCAAGCGGTGGTGCCACGTTGTGGCTGACGATGAGTTCCTCGGCCGCTTCCGTCTGCTACGCATGCCCCGCCTCCTCATGGGCCATTACCACAACTACATCGATCTGGTCTTCGTACCGTTGCCTTCACCGCCGCCGAGCACCTCCTGTTATACTCTGTGGATCAGTAGCAGTAGAATCTAGTCGGGTGTATGAACAACATGTGATGAACTGTGATGAATGAAAATGATGATGTATACCTTCGCCTCCGGTGGAGGTACTTCCAATAGCCATAGCAGGTTCTGTTGGGGAAGTTCCGCGCAAGGCAGCGACGCGCAGTGTAGGTGCCTTTGGTCGCGGTCGTAGATCCCGCCGGCACTCTGGTTGCAACCGGTTTGGCCTGGAATGGCGGCGGAGGACGGCGTGGACGTCGTCGCGGCGGCGGCGGGTCTTCCCGTCACTGCCTGCTCTAACAGGAGATCGGATTGGTATGTCGGTGGGGTTGTGGCGGCTCACATTCAATCTCGTGAGTATAGCCGGTGGCCCCCACCTCTCTTTATTGCGCAGGGTGATAGGGGCCCACCAACCATGGGTTGGGTTGGGCGCCCCCGATCAGGGCGCGGATCAAGGCCCACGACATTTGTGTCGTGTGGGCTGAGAGATCAACTTAACAATCTCCCCTTTGATCTCACATTCGCTATTCTTTTACTTTTACTATTTCCTTATTTCATCCCAGATTTGTGTATAGAGCATATCTCATCGTCACGATCAATTGTCGATATAATCAATAGCTACAATACACACCTCTATTCAAAAATAGATTCTTTAATCTTTTGGGCTCTTATAATCCAGAGATCACAGACTATACCTCATTCCCATGCTGGCTACGTGTTCCTTGAACACGTTGGGTGGTAGGCCTTTTGTTAGCGGATCCGCGAGCATGTCTTCTGTTCTTATGTGCTCGAGACTTATGCCGTGATCCTAGATTCTATCTTTCATAGAATAAAATCGTATCTTTATCGACTTGGTAGCCGTACTTTTCTTATTATTGTGAGCATAGAATACTGCTGGCTGGTTATCGCAGTA
>OAMR01000495.1:51331-78520 GCA_900205405.1 Echinochloa crus-galli
CGATAACTCGATTGGAGGAGACAACGTTGATGGCCCGACTACAGCCTTCCAAAGAGTGCGCCTTAGCAACCGATACACCACCTCCTATGGATGCCGTGATCTTGTGGAAGCACGTTACCCGGTCTTGTCCTGCAAGCAATCAAAGAACTAGCAAGAACAAGTATCGAACAAGTACTGAAATTACTAGATGGGAATGAAGTGTTCAATCTCAAACTAAATCAAAAACGAAGTGGGGTTCTGAAGACTCAAAGACGGGCGACTGGACCAGCACACGCGCTTACAAGCAGGTAGCAATGGCTAAATTTGATCTAAACAAAAACCAAGTGTTCTTGGCGGCGGCTAAGGGGTATAAGACAAGGGAGGACGACCACAGGGGTGCTGAGGTCGTGCTCCAACTCTAGGACGCGTCCATAATGGACTCTACATGATACACGGGCTCATTAGGCCAAAATAAGATGACGCAACATCATGGGCAGAAAACATCTCGGACCAAATAGTCGATTCTGGACGACTCCAAATAGATATCGACGTGTGGTCGGATCCGTTGGAATGTAGACTTGATGTCACACCCGGCCCAGTTTGTATGGCCCGGTAGTGGCCCATTAGTGCGGGATGCACATGTTTAGTGCCACATTGCTAGTTGAGCAAGGGTGGAGGCAACTTATAAGCCTTTGTCTTCCAGCCATAGCACCTTCGGGTTAACCCTTTTACACGAAGCGAGGACGAAAGTGTAAGCAGGGTGCTATGTGTACGCGTGCACGCCCCTCGGAAGGGCTGTGCGGGGCGGCTCGTGAAGGGCAGGGTGTTACACTTGATAAGATTTCCGTGAAGTACTTGAACGCCCCAATCCGAGTCCATATGCGACCATGGCGTCCATCACAAGTTGAAGTTTTTCTGCAGTCCGAATCCAGCCCGCGTGAATCCTTTTCGTTCTCGATCCTCTTCGCTTTAAGAACCGGACCTTATGGAGAGACACTAGAGCAAAGCACACAGCACATGTTCTAGTTCCCTAAATCGTGTTTCTAAAAAGCAAGTTTTATCATTAACATTGATGTGAACCATTAAGTCATAATTAAAAAATAAATAATGGTGACAGTAGCTGCGCATAGCAAAGATTCTACCCATATGCATAAACCTAAGGTAAACAAGGACAGGATATACAAAACTAGGTACAATCATTAATGGGACATCAATTTAGACACATGCATATAAAATTAAATAATGTAAAGGGTGTGTTTAGGTAGCAATGATTGTCCATGCTATAACTTGCCTCTATCCAACAAAGATACCGCTACTCAGAGTCTTCAACTCTTGCTCTTTTAATCTTCACTCGAACTTCGCTTCTTCTTTTTCTAGCAGCCATCGAGCAATCACACAAACATACCACTATACAAGCAAACAAGCACAACAGCTAAGAGCAATACACTAGTCAAAAGAAAAGCCTTAAAAAGAGCGCACTAAAGGATAGGGCTCGAGGCTATGGTCACGTGAGCGCAAGAATCGTACAGTCTAAATGTGATGAACATGAACTCAGGAGTGAACTCACCGGATGATTAAGTTGTCTAGCACGAGCACGAGTAATAGGATCGGCAATGATAGGAGAAGATGGCGTGGCAGTATCGTTGGCGGTGATGTCCTCATCACTCTACCCCGCTCCCCCGCCCTTCGCGCGCCTCACCGGAGCGCCGCCGCTGCTGTACGTCGTCGCCCGCCGCCGCCGTCGCCCGACCATCGTCGTGAGCCCCCTAGGCGACTTCCCCGCGGCCATAGCTCCCTCCCCGGCCAACTCCCGCTGTCAGCCGAGCCCTGCAGCTCGATTCCGAGCAACTCCGGCGAGCCCTCCGCAGCATGGCGTGGCGGCGCCGCCGCGCTCCCCCCTGCCGACGACCCTCACCCGCCCGACCGATCTGGATCACTAGATCCAGATCCAACGGCCACAAAGCATCCCCCCGAGTCAAATTCCTCCCTTACTGGTCAACCGAGCCATTTTTGATAAAGACCCCCTGAAGTTTAGGGAATTCAACCCGCCATCCTCTGTCATTCAAAAATAATCACGGTTAGGTCCTTCCTTTTATGAAAAACCCCCTCATCTCTTTAGAAATAGTGCCCGAGGTCCTGTTTCGACATTTTTACTTGTGAACCCTTCTGTTTTTAATATGAAATTACATAAAGGCCCTCAGTTTTTCTAAAATAAGCCCCTGAAGTCTATGGTTAATTACAACTAGGTCCCTAGCACCTTTAAAAGCCCATAGATTTCACGATTTAGCTCTGATTCGACCCGTTCAAGTTGCGTTAGATTCGCGTAAACTCGAACTACACGTTAGCACTCACATCTACCATGCCTTGTATTCTTGAATTTTATTTAAATGTTAATTTGACTAAAGATTATTTAAATGCCTTTTTGCAATTAAAATCTAATCAAGGTTTATACTCGGATTTTAAATGTTAATATAAATTTGACTCATATTTATCCAATTAGTTTTATAAATAAAACTTAACTAGGTTATATCTCGGTTTTGGTAAACTAATGTTAAGTTGCTTAATAATTTATTAAATCAACTTTCCAATTAAAAGAAATTAGGGTTTCCCTTTGCGCTTCCATAATTAAATATTAATTTGAATAATATCAACATTAATGTGTTCTAAATATAATATTGGCTAGCTAAACATGAAATGTCTTATCATTATTCGATTAGATGCTCTCACCTGTTTTATTCCAAATTAATGTTTAATTTGGTATAATTTGTACATAAACAATTATAAATGTGGGCCGGCTCGGGGGTCGGGCCGGGGGAGGCGACTGGGCCGCGGAGGAGCTAGGCTGGGAGGTGAGGACGCGCATGGGCCAGGAAGTAAGGGAAGGTTTGGGCCGCCCGAGAGAAGGAAGGAGGGAGAGAAAACAGGCCGGGGGAAAGAGTTCAGGGAGCAAAAGTGGACTAGGCCGGTTTGGGTTTTTGTTTTCTTTTCCTGTTTATTTTGGGAAATTGTTTTTCGTGCAAAGATAAATCTAGAAAATTTCTAGATAAACCATTTATGCCCCGAAAAATGCTCTGAAAATTCTAAAAATCCCGGGAAAAATCCTAGACGATAAGTTGGATAACGGGGACACAAATAAAATATTTGGAGCCCATGAAAATGGTTTTTAGCACCTTCCAAAAATTGTAATTAGCTATAGAAAAATAGGAATAAATCCGAGAAGGCTCTGGAAAATTCCTAGATGGCTTCTAAACGCATTTTAGAAAACTTGCACACATAAAACCATGGAATGCAGAGGGTATGAATGCAAGGCACTCATCATTAAACCTACATTGTTTTAATTGAATTTAGAGAAATGGTTTTCCCTGTACTAAATTCATTCAAATTAAATAAAGTTGAGAAAACTTTTAAAATTATGATAAATTCTTTATTTAATTATTCTTTAAAATCACATAAAGTAATCGACAAATTTCAGGGTGTGACAAACTACCCCCCTTAACAGGAATCTCGTCCTGAGATTCACAAGGGCTGGGAGCATGGAGGAGAAAACAAGGCAACAAGATTCGGGAAGGGAGAAATCATGATAACAAGATGTATCGCTTGATGTAGCTGGTTCCATCTTCTTTGTCTTCGTTGTTGATGTAGTTGCATAGTCTCAACTTCAAATCTTCTTTCGCTTTGTTTCTTCGTTGCGGAGATTGCCTTCTGGTTTCATCCTTGATGTTCTTCATTTAATTTACGTGGATAAGATAGCAAGAAAAACAAGGACGTCCAAGAAAAATGGAAAGAGAACCCAACTAGGAAATCATTGAAAAGAAGCAAACCAATTGAATGCATAAGGACAAGCATTACAGACACACTCAGCCAAGGTTAGCCACTCAAGCATAAAACGATACTAGACGTTGTTAGTAAGGGTTTAGGGCATCCTCCTAGGAATAGACAAACCTTCAACTTTCGTGATATAGGCATCCTTCAGCTTGATCCCAGCTTCTTTGTTGTAGTGGCCATGAGTTTAGGATGTCGTCTCGTAGTCTTCTGTTGCACAGGCTTGGGTTCTTATAGTATACCCATATCTTCATTCTTCATGGTTGCTTGGACATGCATTAGGGCAATTTAAACAATCTAAGTGTCTGAGAGTAAAGACGGAGAGTAGAAGAGACACTTTGAAATTTAAAACCAAGGAATAAATCCAAAGTGACAATACTAGAGGGCAAGGAGGGGTGAATTAAGGCAAGTAGGCTAAACAAGGGTACTCACAACAGTAATAGCAAATTTCAAGGTGAGAAATAAAATATTCAAGGTTCTGCAATCACCAAGGAGTTAGGATAGGAGAGGATTGAAGATCAGCAATATATCAAACAAGGTAGAGGTAAATGTCAGAAGTCAACGGCAAGAAGTAACTATCAAGGAGAGGGTAAAACAGCAAAGCATATAATAACCAAAGATAAGTCATCAAGGAGGGTAAAATGCTCAAGGATAGCACTTTTTATGAATAAAAATCTCAATGATAGAGGAGGCAAGGGTTGTATGGCAAAATAACCAATAAAGGATGACTAGTACTATCTAGGCTGCGGCCATACAGTTAGCACGGCTCTGATACCATCTGTCACACCCGGATTTTCACAGAAACTCGAATGCTGCCATATGTGTGCCCAGGAAGTCCGCAGAACACATATAGCTTACAAATATGGAAAACAGAGTATGTATGCTCGAATAAAATAGTTTACATCAGAGTTTACCGAAATAAAACATAGCGGAAGACTAATTATTAACTTTGTCGACAGGTAGAGCCTCAAGTCCACAGGGACACTGACGGGTTGACCACAGCTTAGAAGAACGGGAGATCCTCCAGAAACTCAGAAGCAACAGACTCATTTACTGACTCATCTGTTACCCATCCGGGATTTTGTTGAATAATGGAAAGTGTAAGTAAAACAATTACTTAGCAAGTAAAGCATGAGTGTATGAAGGCTCAAAAATAAGGCTAGACACGGCTTATCTGCATTAGCACTTTTAGTTGATTCATTTTAACATTATCCAAGTTACTACAAGTATAAGAATCCCAGTTGCAACCCAATTAATAAAGTATAAGTGACATTAAGCAGAAATAAGCATCATCTTCTAATAAAAAAGGATCTAGGCCGCTCGTAACCGTGAGCAAGGCTATCATGATAGATTGTACACTCTGCAGAGGTTTTGCCCTTTACCCACCAGTCGCATAAAAGTTCATGGAACTTTAAACCCAACCATGCGGAGGTGGATCAGATATCACAAACTACACTTCCGAGGTGTGATAGCATAGGGACGCTACGAGGCTTTTCACAAGACACCCTAACAAGACAGTGGCCGCTATAGTACAACTAGGTGGTAAGACCCTAGGCATCGAGATTGGCGTATGCTCATGGAGTCACACCATGAGGGGGTCAATGGCGTCCAAAGGGCGGGTATCACACCCATCAATGCGCAACGTGTAGAGTTCCCATACCACAGGGACTCCCATCACGGAACTGGGTCTAACGAGACCTAGCCGACGGATCACCCGTCCTCGGTGGAATCAAGAAACACCCCGTGCCTTGCTTCCCATAACGCCGTCGGCCCGTCGGTAACCACTAGCAAGCTAGAGACGTACAAGTTACTTGACCAAGACCAGAGCCATAATAGTTCTAGCGATGACATGACGATAGGCTCCTGGGATGCCGCTTTAAGAACCGGACCTTTGTTGGCACTTCTTACGATCCAATATCAGGATTGTGAATCCAGGTACTGGGGTAAGTAGTGTTTCAGTGGTTTTTCTTATGGCTCAGTAAAATTTATAAATATTCTACAAGCGCACAGAATTACCGTGTCAACGATTTATGTCGAGCACGTCTACCTGGGGGTACCCAGAGAGTAGATTTGTGGGTCTCGCCGAGTTCTAGGAACGATAGTACACGAACAACACAAAGATTTAGACAGGTTCGGGCCGCGAGTAGCGTAATACCCTCCGTCCTGTGTGCTTGATTGTATTGCACGCGGGTTGAGTTGTTTTGAGGGGGTCCCTGCTCGTCCTTATATATCCGGGGAGCAGAGTTACAAGTCGGTTACACAAACTACTCGTATACAGCAAGGATTATTACAATAAGGTAATCTATTATGTATCCTGTTCGAATACGAGTAGTTTCATTAATCAACTACACCGTCTTGTACCCTAACCGGCTAGTTCGAAGTAGTCAGATCAAAATTCTCCATATTGAGTAGTTTAAATCCTTGGATGAGTGGCCCTAGGGATCCTGGCCCCACAAGCCCCCAAGCATCTTGCGCCTTTGCTTCAAATCTTGAATCTATTTTAACATCTTCGAGTAGTTGGAGCTAAGCCCAAGACGCTCAAATCTTCTCTGACGAGTAGTTTCATTGGAGTGCATCTTTTAGATGCAACCAATGGGTATAGCCCCCGAGCCTCTGAGGACTTTTAAGTAGTCGTTGGGTCGAACGCTGCTCTCTTTATTTATTCTGAGCAGTGAACGCTAATATATACAGAATGAAGATAGCCCCCAGAGTGCGTATACTTTTTAAGCAATCGCATAAGCATAACAATCTTCGAGTTGTTTCCAAATGTATAAATTGACCAGCTATAGTTTTGTGTCTGTGAGTGGTTTTGTTAAAACCAGTCGAAGATCTTTTTTCACAGCTTGTCTCCTCAAATCTCGGAGGAAATAAAATCCCGGATTATCCGCTAACAGCCCCCAAGCTTTAAATCAAAAAATATCTTTGACCTAAAGATCTAAATAATCTCCAGGAATCCGTTGTTATTGAATTCGAGATTTTTGCCGGCAAAAACAAACTTAGGAATGTTTTCGCGAACAAACTATTCCTTGTAACAGAATGCGATATGCCGGGGATACTGTTCCAAACAGTAACCCTAACCGGAGGTTATAAATCTGGAGTGCGACCTTCATTCGTTTCATAGCTTTGAGCGCGGCACCATCGTCTTTCTTCTACACATCGTAGCTTCCTGAGCTTTTAAGGTTCCCTCTGTTCCCATCTCCTGTGAATGCGAGAAAAAAGCAAAGTCTTAACCCGCTCTGCAACCATGGGCCAACAAAAAGCTGCCACAAAAAACACTGAGGAGACCACCTCTGCCAAGCCTGCGGAGAAGAAAACAGGGAAATATTCTACCGCGAAACAGGGAGATCTCCATAACCTGGTGGCGTAAGGTTTGCTTTTATCCCAAGAAACTCTTGAGTGGAAAGCTTGCTTTGATTTGCAATTTCCTACTAAAAACACTAATGCGATTCATTTGTTTGTGTCTTTCTGTGAACGTGGAGTTGGTCTTCCAATTTCCTCCTTTTTTCGCGAGCTCCTTGACTTTTATAAGCTCCAACTGCATCATCTGAATCCCAATGGGATTTTGAACATCGCTATTTTTGTTCATGCTTGCGAAACATTCCTTGGCATCAAACCCAATCTTGCTCTATTCCGCACCCTCTACCATATAAAGCCACACCCAAATTTCCAAAGGATGGAGGTGGTCGGTGGAGCGGGAATTCAATTCCGCCAGAGGATGAAGGAGCAGTGGTTTTCCATGCCACTCAAGGAATCATGTGGAGATTGGAAGTCCGAGTGGTTCATAATCGGTGAGTAGTCAAAAATAAGTACTTCTTCTTTGATATTTATAATCAGTGTACTTTGTTATACACTAATCCTGTTCCTGTGTAATTGTAATACAGCAGGGAATCATGGAAAAAGCTGCCCTGTGAAGGATGGATGGTATCCCAGGGATCTATCGAACTGGAATACGAAGCCAACTGTTGAAGAAGGTAAGGATGTACCTGCTTTGTTAAAGTGAGTACAATCCTTGAGGAATAAAGGCTTGGCCGGAGTAGGGATAGCATGCAGCTTCCTCAAGCGGAGAATCCAACCACTCCAAGAGCGCATCAACCTCAGGTACGAGTACGAGGGGAATGCAGATCCCTCTCGGATGGTGCCTGAAGAGTTGTCGGATGAGACAGTTCTGATGCGCCTGTCACGCATGTTCTCTGGTGTGAGCAACAAGAAGCCATTCATCGCCAAGGAGTTATGCAAAGGTCAATCTCCTAGTTCTGTAAGTACTCGCAACATTTGTAATTTAAATTTGAGTTGTTATAAACATGCATCTTGATGTTGACTCCTCTGATATAGTCGTCTACTGATTCTGATGGGCCGATTGGTGGCCTTTCCCCACAAGAATTGGAAGATTTCGGAAAGTGTTCTTCAGAAAAGTCAGAGCCATCCAATTAAGACATCGAAGCAGTCGCTGACAGTAAAGAAGAACTCGTAGCAGAATCAGAGGAAAACATAGCTTCCCCAGATGACAGTCAAGTGAATCCTCAAGGTAAAAGATTTCTTTTAGTGATCTTCATAATTAAATCCGAGTACTTTTTCCCTTCCGCCAATTGATTTTCTTGTACTATTTCTGAAAAATAGAGAGTACGGAAATAGTAGCAGCTGTTCCTACGGGGGTAAAGCGGAAGAGAACTGCTCAATCTCGATCAGAAATCCTATCAGGAGCGTACGTGCCTGGAGCAGAGGAGGGTCAGCAAATCAAACTCTCCAAATTCATTACCGCCCCGCAAAGCTCATCGACCACAAGTGCTATGGCGATTGGGACCATAGGGAGCACAACCAGCTCCAAGTTGGGTGCTCTGAAGTTGAGGAAGTTCAACTTCAAGCCGAAAACTACCGCGCTTTTAAAGTAAGTATATTGAATCAAATATTATTCCATTTGCACTGTCATTCGGATACTTTGATTGCTTCCTTTGTGAAGAGCACCATCCACCGCACTTGTGGGCATACTGCAAGCGCACCAAGAGAAACAGTTGAAGAGAGCAGAAGAAATAGAGCACGTCGAAGATGACGTAACCCCTGTTGCCGCTGACAAAGGTGCCGGAGTTCCAGAGTTGAACCAATAGCCAGAAAAGAACTCGACTGACACCAATCTGGCTTTAGAAGCAGGCCCAGCGGAAACCACAAATCAAGGAGGCACTGACAAGCCGCCGTCAATTGTGGAGGTAGGTCATATCGCACTTGCTTTGAATTTGTTATCCTTGAATTGTATATGAATAACACTTGTGCAAATCCTGAAGATTGATATGGCGACTCAAGAAGTCGCCAACATTATTATTGAAGAAAGTACTTCGCAACCACAGGGAGAAGCTTCCGCACCAGTAAGTAGTACTTGGAAAGAACTTGTCCTTTTGAGTAGTATCCATGCCATATGAATCTGTTAATGATTATAGTACTAAATACAGGGTCAACTATCAGCAAAAGAACCTGATAATGAAGGAATGTTATTGAAACAACACTTGGAAGCTGCTCTGGTAAGAGAAAAGCTTAGTAGCGAGTAGTTAATAGAGTAATCATTAACTGAAGTCAAGTGTAGGTGCTGGTAGATAAGTTGGAAAAGACCAAAGATGCAAGCCTAGAGTCCCGGATAAAGGAACTCGAGGAAGACCTTGCATCTGCTTATGAGGCACGGGGGAAAGCTCGAGTTGATGCTCAGAACCTAATTTCTCACTTACACAGACAACTCGAAGGAATAAGAGATGAGAAATCTCGGTTAGACACTCGTAACCGAGCATTGATTCGAGACAATAACAGTAAGTTAAGCCAATGTTGTACACTTCGATCATTAAACTAGTCGGATGAAGTATAATCATAGACTTGTCTTGTTTCTATAGGCTTGAAGAAGGAATTGGTGGAAGAGCAGAGCAGCAGTACATCATGGTACAACCTGGCGCAATCAAAGACCAAAAACTGTGCCCGCTTGGAGAAAGAACTCGTAAGGCTTAGCGAGAAATTTACCAAGGAGCATCAAATCCGTGTCGATATGGAGCGGTCCTGCGCCAAGGCATTGGCTGGCCAACAAGCGAAACAGCAAGAAGTGGAGGATCTCCAGGCCGAGAAAAAAGCCATAGAAGAAGTAGTCCTTCCCATCATTGAGATGGTAACGCCTGAAGGTTCTTCCGCTGCGAACCAGTCAATTCTGGAGTGGATCAGCGCGGTACCTGGGCAGATCACCGACTTTTGCAAGAGTACCATGAAGGAGTGCATCAATCAGCTGCTGGCAATGGTGAAGGCACACAATCCAAACGCCAAGCTCGAAGTCGAGGAGCTACTAGAGGGAGGAAACATCGAGGAGTTCGAGGCTCTGGTGAAGGAAACGGAGCCAATAGCTAATACTTTTATCGATTCATTAGAGTAGTTCTGAGTTGTAATTTTAAGTACTCATTTGAACACTCTACTTTATAAGCCATATTGAATGCTTGTCCTGTGTATAACCTTTGCTACTTGTTTAAAGTAGTCGTTATGAAATACTACTAGTTAAGTAGTATCTTTCGAGTAGTTTATGCAAACTCAAGCTACTACGGGTAGTAGTCTATCTGATAAATTGCTACTGTTTAAGTAGTCTAGTGGTCATGTAAGGTTCACAACTAGGCTATTTAGAATAGAAATAGTTGTATCAAGCCTTGTTAAGGCCTATCAATTTTGCTAATGCAAGGAGAGAGAGAGTTGTGCGTATACGCATGAGTATTCTGTACTTGTTAGTACTTTGAGCACCTTTAGGTGATACTTTCGGGAAATGAGTGCAGTTGGTACAACACTAATTCCTCAAAGCTTTCATTGAGAAAGCCAAACAATCAAAAGAAACGAGACTATCGCCTTTGACCGTGTATAGGTGAGGGTAGCTCATCCAAGATTCTTAGGTTTTTATACCTCCTTTTAAAAGGGAGTCTTGGTTTCTTTTGAGCGAGGGTAGAAGACTACCCGAGTACCATGCTATTACTAGTGTCGATATGCATACGGTAAAGTTTTCTCTAATGAGAAATGGTTTGATAAAAAATGCCACAACTTGTAGATGGCGGAGAAAGATAACTTTATTGATTTGTAATCAAAGTTCTTTTACATCGAAGAAGATACAATTTCCCATGTTACGGGTAGAATTTGCGGAGATGCTCTACGTTCCATACATTTGGCAATTCTTCGCCTTCTGGAGTTTGCAATTGATATGTCCGTCGATGATTTATATCGAGCACGTTTGTCTGGGGGTACCCCAAAGAGTAGATTGGTGGGTCTCGCCGAGTTCTAGGAACGACAGTGCACGAACAACACAAAGATTTAGACAGGTTCGGGCTGCGAGTACCGTAATACCCTACGTCCTGTGTGCTTGATTGTATTGCACATGAGTTGACTTGTTCCGAGGGGGTCCCTGCTCCTCCTTATATACCCGGGAGCAGAGTTACAAATCGATTACACAGGCTACTCGTATCCGACCTGGATGGTTCCAATAAGGTAATCTATCATGTATACTATTCGAATACGAGTAGTTTTACTATTTGACTACATCGTCCTATACCTTATCTGGCTAGTCCAAAGCAGTCGGATCATAACTCTCCATATCGAGTAGTTTAATTCCTTAGATGAATGGCCCTAGGGATCCTGGCCCACAAGCCCCCGAGCATCTTGCGCCTTTGCTTCCTCTTGAATCTTTTTAACATCTTCGAGTAGTTAGAGCTAAGCCCAAGACGCTCAAATCTCTTTCTGACGAGTAGTTTCTTTAGAGTGCATCTTTTGATCCCATCCAATAGGCGTAGCCCCCGAGCCTCCGAGTACTCGTTAAGCAGTCGAATGTTGCAGAATGATGAAAGCGGTGCAATCCTTGGAGATAACGTGTGTTCTGGATAAGAGCTGCTACTCGAGCTTCTTTGATGCCATCAACATCCCGGGACCTTCTTGATGAGTGAGTTGTTCATCATAGTTCTCCAGACGCGGAGCTTCCCATAGGAGATCAGCAGGTAAAACTGCTTCGGAGCCATACACCAGGAAGTACGGTGACTGTCCCGTAGCCCTGCTGGGCTGGGTGCGTAGCCCCCAAAGCACCGCGGGCAATTCTTTGGCCCATTTACCGCTGTATTTCTTCAAATGCTCATACAATCTAGGTTTTAACCCTTGCAGTAACAAGCGGTTGGCCTTTTCAACTTGCCCATTGGCACGAGGATGAGCGACTGAAGCATAATGTATCTCAATCGAGTACCTGTCGCAATAGTTTTGGAATTCTTCACTAGTGAATACAGGGCCTAGGTCTGTGATGATGTTGTGAGGAACTCCAAATCTCTGGACGATACCATCGAAGAATTTGATCAAATTACCGGCTTTGGGGTTCACTAAGGGTACTGCTTCAATCCACTTGATGAATTTATCAATGGCTACGATAAGCCACTCGAATCCACCTGGAGCTTTGGTGAGCAGACCGACGAGATCAAGACCCCAACAGGCGAAAGGCCATGACAGGGGGATAGTGTTGAGGTCGTGTGCTGGGACGTGAGCTTGTCGAGCGAAGAACTGACAACCTTGACACTTCTTGACAATATCCTCTGCATCAGCGTTGGCTGTAGGCTAGTAGAAACCCGCTCTATAAGCTTTACCAACCAAGGTTCATGAAGCAGCATGATTACCACATACACCGCTATGAATTTCTTGTAGTAGGGCTTTTCCTTGATCAGTTGTGATGCATTTCGTCAAGACATGGACCGAAGCCCCACGCCTATAGAGTACATTGTCCACCACCACGTAGTTAGCAGCTCGTCGTCGAATACGTATTTGCTCTTGTTGCTCCTGTGGCAATTTATGATCTTTCAAGTACTCGATGAAGGGAGTCATCCAGTCGGTGTCGATTACCATGATCTGTGTATCCGGCTAGGACTGGAGTTGGGTGGTTTCGTCTTGTGCCGGCTCCTTAATGGATGGATGGAGTAGTTCTTGGACAAATATTTCTGCTGGGACTTCGGCTCGACGTGACCCTAGTTTTGTCAGAGCATCTACGGCGACGTTGTAATCGCGAACGACGTGGTGAAACTCCAGGCCAAGGAAGTTTCGTTCCAATTTACGAACCTCTTTGACATAGGCATCCATCGTCTCTTCAGAAGCATCCCAATCTTTGTTAACTTGGTTAATGGCGATAGCCGAATCACCATAGACGACATGTCGCTTGATACCAAGTGATGCTGCCAGGCGGAGCCCATGCAACATAGCCTCGTATTCTGCTTCATTGTTGGTGACCTGGAACATAATTTGTAGAACGTACTTTAGTTGATCACCTTTAGGAGATATGAGAAGTACACCTGCGCCTCCTCCTTCAAGTTTGAGTGACCCATCAAAGTACATGATCCATTGCTCAGGGCGAGTAGTTGTCGTAGAATTTTGAATTTCTGTCCATTCGACCATGAAATCAGCAAGGGCCTGGGACTTGATGGCTGTCTGAGATGTGAAGTCAAGGTGGTACGCTCCAATTTCGGCCTTCCACTTGCAGATGCGACCTGTTGCATCTAGATTATTGAGGATTTCGCCTAGTGGAAATTTGGTTACGACTGTGAGGTTGAAAGCATGGAAATAATGTCGTAACTTCCGCGATATGATGAAGATAGTGTAGAGTAGTTTTTGGACTTGCGGGTAACGAATCTTGGACTCGGAGAGTACTTCGTTGATGTAGTAAATTGGCCTCTGTACTGGGAATACATGGCCGTCCTCTTGTCTTTCGACTACCATTATAGTGCTGACCACATGGGTTGTGGCTGCAATGTACAGGTAGAGATGATCACCCTCCGTAGGTGCTGTTAGTACTGGCGGAGTAGATAAATATGTTTTGAGTTGTTCGAATGCCGTGTGTGCTTTTTTCGTCCAAGAGAACTTATCCTGCTTTTTAAGCAGTTTGAAGAAAGGGAGACCCTTTTCCCCAAGTCTTGAGATGTACCTGTTTAAGGCCGCGATGCATCCTGTCAGCTTCTGGACATCTTTTATACTCTTTGGTGCTTCCATTGTAAGGATTGTCGAGATCTTTGCTGGATTGGCTTTGATGCCCCTGTTGCTGACCATGAACCCCAAAAGCTTCCCTGATGGCGTAGGCGTGCAACGTTATCAGGAGTGTCACTTAGTAGGACGGTGAAATCATCGTCGTTGTCCCTCGATGGCGTTGATGCCAACTCGAGGTTTTTGAAATGATCTACCATCGAGTGAAGCTCCTGACTCGTCCCTCCTCTTGCTTTCGTGGTCTGCATGTGTTGATATGGAGCCACCACGTTGGAGAGTTCGAACTGGAGTCGATCTTGGGGGTTGTCCGATGGCGTGGCCAACTCGAAGTTCCCTGCTCTTTCCATATTTGGAGTCAAGTTGTACCTGGACTCAACTTGAGGAATCCCGGACAAACTTGGAATTAGGATCGAACTCAGAGTTGGGACCGAGATCGAATTTGGAGTAGTCGTCGAGATTTGCCTCTTGACGAGGCCTCATGAAGATCCTAGTGGAGTCGTCGTCGTCGAGTAGGGGGCAGGTTTGTTCGCAAGGTAGATCGCGAACCTGCCATCGCTTAAGGCGACAAAGGTCCACGCACCGAAGATGAAGGTGGCTCCTTCATTGATGTCGGCGATCTTGAAGGCGATTGATCCCATTTTCCCTGATGGTGAGCTTTCGGCGAGTAGCCCCACGGTGGGTGCCAAGTGTCGATGATTTATGTCGAGCACGTCTGCCTAGGGGTACCCCAGGCAGTAGATTTGTGGGTCTCACCGAGTTCTAGGAACGATAGTACACGAACAACACAAAGATTTAGACAGGTTCAGGCCGTGAGTAGCGTAATACCCTACCTTCTGTGTGCTTGATTGTATTGCACGTGGGTTGAGTTATTTTGAGGGGGTCCCTGCTCCTCCTTATATATCCGGGGAGCAGAGTTACAAGTCGGTTACACAAACTACTCGTATACAACAAGGATTATTACAATAAGATAATCTATTATGTATCATGTTCGAATACGAGTAGCTTCATTAATCAACTACACCGTCATGTACCCTAACCGGCTAGTCCGAAGTAGTCGGATCAAAACTCTCCATATCGAGTAGTTTAATCCCTTGGATGAGTGGCCCTAGGGATCCTGGCCCCACATACCGCTGTAGCACTTCACCAGGGAGTAATTTGAGGTATCGTAATTTATATTTCCGCAGGGAAGCTTTGGCAATATTGCTAGCAAATATATATTCGAGACTATCAGAGAAGGGTACACTACTAGCCAGACAGGGGATAAACGGTATTGGATAGGAGTGGTTATACCGTGACACACAACTCAAGGGTGTGTCTATGTCACTCGGGCTTAGAGATACAGTGGCTAAAGAGCAAGTACTCTGATATCAGGGTTAACTCTAATGCCTTAGTGTCGGGACAATAGAACCTATGACATGCAGAAAGGGATGAGAAGGGGTGCCACCAATCCTACCCTCTGGGATCCTGCAGGCCACGACGAACGTGATGGACTACGTAGGCCGTATAGGGCTGTCACCACCTAACGGCTACCACCACCGTAGACGTGGGGAAAAACTAACGCCACTGGCTAGTCTGGGAACCACTCCCACACTAGTCAACAACTACTTACTCCGCTAGCAAGAGCAATCAACCTTGTCAATACCCCAGTGACAATTCACCACAAGTATTGAGCAAGATCGAAGAACCAGCTAAGATAAAGACTTAATCAAGATCTAGGAGCACTAGAGCTAGAACTAACTATAGTCCAAACACGATATAGATGCAACTAGAATAAAGTAGAAGCAAGCTATAAATGACAAGGGCAAAGTGATAAAGATAACTATATTGATAACTCAAAGTCTTACAAAAGGAAAAGGAAAAGATACAAGAGCTTATACCAGAGCTTGTGAAGACGACTCTGGAACCTCCGAAGCACAGCTCGACTCAACTCTAACTCCCGACTAAACTATCCTAACTCTACTAGAAAGAAGTGGGATGAGAGCTCCTTGGCTTGAGTGTGTGTTTTACAAGTGAAATGCCACTGCATTTATAGGTGAACTAGGACGGTGGAGAGCAGTGGCGGCCAATTGATTCGGGCGAATTGCCCGGGTTTGGACGAATCTTAGGATTCGGCCGAACCCTTGGATGCACCGCCATTTTCTCCCACGGCCTGGATTTGCCCCCCTTGGTTGGTTCTGGTGCTGGGGTCAGTTCGGGCGAATTGGGAGATTCGGCCGAACCGGGCCTGGCCCGTGGCCGGCCTCCCCAGCACCACCTTTGGTCTTGGACCCCGCTGGGCTGGCTTCTAGTGATGGTCTTCGTGTTGACCTAGCCCATGATGAGGTGGCGGTCGCCCACATGTCATGCATCGTCTTCTGCTTGGTCATTGTTGACGTGGACGACTCCCAATGTTGTGCACGACTAAGGGGGGTAACCGGCCGAACGGAGTCGTTCGGCCGAATCGGTCAATTCCGACCCCTAAAGCACGTATTTCTCGTTGTTGTACCTGCACAAGAGTAACTCACCAAAACTCGTGGAACTCTGTTAGAAATAAACCTAAGTACATGGAATGTCACATATATCCTCTTTTATTCCCGAGTATTGGTGGTCGAAAGCGTGTCGTAACGACCGCCAACAACCTTATGGAGAGGCACTAGAGCAAAGCATATAGCACATGCTCTAGTTCCCTAAACCATGTTGCTAAAAAGCAAGTTTTATCATTAACATTGATGTGAACCATTAAGTCATAATTACCAAATAAATAATGGTGACAGTAGCTGCGCATAGCAAAGATTCTACCCATATGCATAAACCCAAGGTAAACAAGGACAGGATATACAAAACTAGGTACAATCCTTAATGGGACATCAATTTAGACACATGCATATGAAATTAAATAATGTAAAGGGTGTGTTTAGGTAGCAAGGATTGTCCATGCTATAACTTGCCTCTATCCAACAAAGATACCGCTACTCAGAGTCTTCAACTCTTGCTCTTTTAATCGTCACTCAAACTTCGCTTCTTCTTCTTGTAGCAGCCATCGAGCAATCACACAAACATACCACTATACAAGCAAACAAGCACAACAGCTAAGAGCAATACACCAGTCAAAAGAAAAGCCTTAAAAAGAGCGCAGTAAAGGATAGGGCTCGAGGCTATGGTCACGTGAGCGCAAGAATTGCTGAAAACGGAGCAACGATTGAAAAGATATGACTATCAGAAGAATAGGATTATAAAAGAAAATAAAAGACTATAAGCTTAATTAATTTTAATTAATTAAATAATATAAAAGATATTTCAGAGAAACATCTTATGTTGGAGTTAATTCAATCTTATTTGAATTTATAAAATCTTGGGTAAAACTAATCATATTTATTTATAATTGTTTATGTAGAATTTATACAATTTAACATTTAACTTTAGTAAAATAGGCATGTGAGAGCGACTAATCGAATAATAAGATATTCCATGTTTAACTAGCAAATATTATATTTAGAACAAATTAATGTTGATATTATTCAAATTGATATTTACTTATGAAAACTCGGAGTGAAACTCTAATTTACTTTTAATTAGAAAATTGATTTAATAAATTATTAGGCAAGTTAACATTAGGTTATCAAAACCGAGATATAACCTAGTTAAGTTTTAATTGTAAAACCCATTGAATAAATATTAATCAAATTAATATTAATATGAAAACCGAGTATAAACCTTAATTGGATTTTATTTGGAAAAAGACATTTGGATAACCTTTGGTTAAATTAATATTAAAATAAAAATTCAGAAATATGTCACAGGGTGAACAACAGTACTAGATCGGAGTTTGAGTTGATATGAGTCTAACGCAACAAGAATGGATTAAATCGGATCTAAAACGTGGATTTTATGCTCAAAACATGGTTGTAGGGATCTATTCGCGATTAACCATAGTTTCCAGGGACTAGCAAGGAATTTCTACAAGACACAGAGGACAGGGGCCGCGAAAAGGTGAAAGGCTAGGGTTATATCTGAAAAACTACTCGAGTTGGGTTTATGTGCAATGGGTGGGATTCTCTAGGGGGTTTTCTGTTAAAAAGCCAATACACTGAAAATGATCTGAGGGTTTCGCGTTTTTCCTGGGGGCCTATTCTCAAAATGGCCATCTTCTTCCTTCGGTCAGTACAGGAGCTTCATCGGCGCTCCATGGCGGCGCTGCTCGCAGGCGTTGAGGGAGAGGGGGTTGGGGGCCCACGGGACGCGCGCAACAGAGAGAGGGGATCGAGGGGGACTCGCGAGGGGGCTCACGAGGGCGGGGCGCTCCGGCGGCCGAACATCGACGAGGCCGGGGGCAATGGATGCACCTCGGCGTGGTGCAGCTCGTGACCGGGTCGGCATCCCTCGGCGACGACTGGGCGTGGCGAATCGGTAGCCATGGCGGGCGGTGGCGCTAGGAAAGGAGGGGGGTGCGGCAGGAGGCTTAGGGCAGCGGGGCGGCCGGGCTGCTCGTTAAATGGGCGCGGACTCTGAGGCAGCTGTGCGGCTGTGGTGGCGCTGATTGCGGCGACGCTGCGCCTGGGCGCGTGGGTCAGGAAGGAAGGGAAGGTTTGGGCCTCCCGAGAGGAGAAGGAAGGAGGGAGAGAAAATAGGCCGGGGGAAAGAGTTCAGGGAGCAAAAGTGGACTAGGCCGGTTTGGGTTTTTGTTTTCTTTTCCTGTTTATTTTCGGAAATTGTTTTTTGTGCAAAGATAAATCTAGAAAATTTCTCGATAAATCATTTAAGCCCCGGGAAAGAGTTTTTTGTTGTAATTTAATTTAGAAAAATGGTTTTCCCTGTACTAAATTCCCTGCAAATTAAATAAAGTTGAGAAAATTTTTAAAATTATGAGAAATTTTATTTAATTATTCTTTAAAATCACATTTGAAATCCCAAAATTTCAGGGTGTGACACTATGTCAAGTTAGGCACAGTCCCGTGTTGAGAGTTCCTGTGGTATGGGAACTCCACACGTTGTGCTCTTTATTTTGTTGGCATGCGTTGCCCGCGCTCTGGACGCCATTGACCCTCTTATCGCTGCGCCCTGAGAGTCAGTCAATCTCGGTGTCTTGGATCATGCTCCCTGTGTTGTACTGTAACGGCTACTGTCTTGTTATGGTGTCTTGTGAAAAGCCTCGTATCGTCCCTATGCAGTCACACCTCGAAAGTGTTGATGTGCATGGTTGGGTTTAAAGTTCTTATGAGCTTTTATACGACTGGTGGGTAAAGGGCGAAACCTCTACAGAGTGTAAATCTATCGTGATAGCCTTGCTCAGGGTCACGAGCGGCCTGGATCCTTTTTTATTAGAAGATGATGTTTATTTATGCTTAATGTCACTTATACTTCACTAATTGGGTTGCAACTGTGTTCCATTAACTTGTAGTAACTTGGATAATGTTAAAATGAGCCAACTAAAAGTGCTAATGCAGTTAAGCCATGTCTAGCCTTACTTTGAGCCTTCATACACCCGTGCTATACTTGCTAAGTAAATGTTTTACTTACACTTGTCATTATTCAACAAAATCCTGGATGGGTAATAGATGGAGTAAATGAGTTTGCTGCTACCGAGTTTCTTGAGGATCTTCTATACTTTTGAGCTATGGTCAACCAGTCGGTGTCCCTGTGGACTTGAGGCTCTACCTGTCGAGAGAGTTAATACATAGACTTCTGTTGTGTTTTATTTAGGTAAACTCTGATGTAAACTATTTTATTCGAGCATATGTAATCTAATTTCCATATTTGTAAGTTATATGTGTTCTATGGACATTCTGGACACACATATGGCAGCATTCGGGTTTCTGTGTAAATCTGGGTGTGACAGATTGGTATTAGAGTCGTGCTGACTGTAGGACCATAGCGTACATAGTATTGGTCATCCATTAAGGTTCATTTTGCCTACAACCCTTTCTCTATCCTTGAGATTTTATTCATAAAAAATGCTATCCTTGAGCATTTCGCCTCCTTGATGATTTATTTTTTGCTCATTATATCATTGAATGTTTTATCCTCCCCTTGATAATTTGCTTCTCACCATTGACCTCCGATTAGTTACCTCCACTTTGGTTGATATTCAATTCTCGCCTATTTAACTCCTCCTTGATTATTGCTTTACGTTGATCGCTTACCCTGCTCCTTGAAATTTGTATTACTACTGCGAGTATCCTTGTTCACTCGACTCCACCTTGACCTTATTCTAAATGCACTCATTTTGCTCTCACCCCTCATATATCAGTAATGCCACTTCAGATCCTTGTCCTTGACTTCTAATTATGAAGTGTCTTTCTACTTTTCCTTTATTCTAAACACCTAGATTGTCTGTATCGTGCCGATGCATGCTCAAGTCACTTGAAGAATGAAGATACTAGTCTACATCATGAAGTTGAAGCTTGAGCGACTTCAGAGTAGAAGACGACGTCACACTCACTGCCGCTACAGACAAGAAGTTAGACACCACACTACACAAGTTTGAATATGTTAGGGTGAAGAAGACTAAAGAGATAACCTTGCATAGGAGGATTCCCTTGACATTATTGACAATGTTTAGAGTGGCTTTTATGCTCGTGTGTTTAACTTTGGTTGAGTGTGCTTGTAATGTATGTTCTTATGCTTTTGATTGATTTGCTTATTTGAAATGATTGTGTAGTTGGGCTCTCTCTGTTTTCCCCGCACATCCTTGTTCTTCTTGCTATATATTCATGTAAATCAAGTGAAGAACATCAAGAAGGATACCAGAAGCCAATCCCCACAATGAGAAAACAAAGTTGTGGTCAACCAGTCAGTGTCCCTGTGGACATGAGGCTCTACCTGTCGAGAGAGTTAATACATAGACTTGCGTTGTGTTTTATTTAGGTAAACTCTGATGT
Organism: Echinochloa crus-galli; assembly: GCA_900205405.1. NCBI lineage: Eukaryota > Viridiplantae > Streptophyta > Magnoliopsida > Poales > Poaceae > Echinochloa > Echinochloa crus-galli. The sequence continues at coordinate 71,986 of OAMR01000495.1, forward strand.
AAACTATTTTATTCGAGCATATGTACTCTGATTTCCATACTTGTAAGTTGTATGTGTTCTGTGGACATCCTGGGCACACATATGACAGCATTCGGGTTTCTGTGTAAATCTGGGTGTGACATCATGTCAATGGCCACATCCTCTGGGCATAGCGAGCGAGCTCGATGAACTTGTCACGGTAAGCGGTGACACTCATCCCTTCCTACTTTAGTGCCAAGAATTCCTCTTCTTCAGGGTCATCAGAGCCTCCGGCACATGGTCAGAACGGAAGCTGTCACGGAACTCCCGCCAAGTGATCTGGGTACGATCGGTGTGAGCGTACTAGTAGGAATCCCACCAGTCCAATGCTGGTCCTTGAAGCTGTCCTCCCGCGTACAACACCTTCTCCCGATCGTTGCACTGTGCGATGTCAAGCTGTCTCTCCACCGCCTTGAGCCAATCATCTACCTAGAGGGGGTCGCTGGCTTTGTTGAAGGTGGGAGGGCATCCCTTCAGGAATTCACCCCTCTTGTCCCGGGGCGGCATGTTAGGCTGGTGAGGTGGATTCTGCTGGTGCTGCTGCATGAATGCCATGGTCTAGACCATCTGCTGCATCAGCTGGGTCTGCATGAGCATCATTTGCTCAATGGTGGGGGGTGGCGGTGGCGGTGTGGTTGGTTCTGGTTGCCTCCACTGCCACCTACGTTGCTCCTTGTGTTTACCATCTATCAGCAGCAAATAATTCTTATCAGACTCCTTCGGACATAACCATGTAACTCAGATTTTATGCACCTGAGACTTAAGAAGATTACTAAATTTGTCAGGATGGAGGATTTGATAGATAAAGAGCAAGAGAAAATAAATACCACCCTCTATGTAAACATTAATATCCTTAAACCTTAATCCAATATCTAGATGGTGGTAGACTCGCGTCTACGCCCATCACAATCATTACAAAAATCCAAATCACGCATAAGCATAATGACAACCATATCAAGCACCTAAAGACATGATTCACACAAGACTTGACAACATTGGGTTTTGAAAAAGTGTAACTAGATGATCCATATGACATAATCATGGTGGTCTCCTAAGGTTTAATCAACCGTTCTAACTAGGCTACGATCCTACAGTCAGCATGGCTCTGATACCAATCTGTCACACCCGGATTTACATAGAAACTAGAATGCGGCCATATGTGTGCCCATGAAGTCATAGTACACATATAGCAAACAAATATGATAAATAGAGAACATATGCTGGAATAAATAGAGTTTTACATCAGAGTTTAACATAAATAAACTAACCAATACAGCGGAAGACTAATAACTCTCAACTAAGCTAAGCCGCAATCCACAGGGACTCTGACTGGGAGAACGCAAATCAGTAGTACGGTAGATCTTCTAGGAACTCAGTAGCAGACTCATGCACAACCCAATCTGTTACCCATCCGGGATTTTATTGAATAAATGACAAGTGTAAGTAAAACATTTACTTAGCAAGTATAGCACGGGTGTATGAAGGCTCAAAGTAAGGCTAGACACAGCTGAACTGCATTAGCACTTTTAGTTAGCTCATTTTAACATTATCTAAGTTACTACAAGTGAATGAAACCCAATTGCAACCCAATTAGTGAAGTATAAGTGACATCAAGCCTAAATAAACATCATCTTCTAATAAAAAAGGATCCAGGCCACTCGTGACCCTGATCAAGGCTATCATGATAGATTTACACTCTGCAGAGGTTTCGCCCTTTACCCACCAATCGCATAAAAGCTCATAAGAACTTTAAACCCAACCATGCACATCAACACTTCCGAGGTGTGACTGCATAGGGACGCTACGAGGCTTTTCACAAGACACCCTAACAATACAGTAGCCGTTACGGTACAACACAGGCAGCATGATCCAAGGCACCGAGAGTCACACCATAGGGGGGTCAATGGCGTCTAGAGCGCGGGCATCGCACCCAACAATGCGCAACGTGTGGAGTTCCCTATCGTAGGGACTCCCAGCATGGGACTGTGTCTCAAGGGGACATAGCCGATGGATCTCCCATCCTCGGTGGATCAAGACATACTCTCACCCATGTTTCCCATAACGTCGTCGGCCCCATCGGTAACCACTAGCAAGCTAGAGACGTACATGCTACTTGACCAAGACCAGAGCCATAATAGTTCTAGCGGTGGCGATAGGATCCTAGGTTGCCGCTTTAAGAACCGAACCTTACGGAGAGACACTAGAACAAAGCATGAAGCACATGCTCTAGCTCCCTAAATCAAGTTGCTAAAAAGCAAGTTTTATCATTAATATCAAAGCGAACCATTATGTCAAGATTAACAGTTAAACGCTGGTGATAGTAGCTGCGCATAGCAAAGATCTACCCATATGCATAAACCCAAGGTAATCAAAGGACATGATAATGAAGACTAGGTACAACCTTAAAGGTACATCAATTTAGACACATGCATGTATGAAATAAATTAATACAAAGTGGGTAGTTAGCAAGGATTGTCTGTGCTATAACTTGCCTTCCTCAAAGTGCTGCTGTTGCTGGTCCTGCTCCTAGAAACCCTCCTCGTACTCGAACTCCAATGCAAATGGCTCACCGACTGGACACGAATCACCACACAAGCAACCATACAAGCCAATACATGCAAACAAAATTATTCTATTAGAACAGCAGACCAAACAGTAGAAACAGAACAGAAGAATGCTATAAAACTAATCTTCGCTTCACTATGAACACATGAGCGCAAGAATCACGCTAATCGGAGCTAAAGCGAGAAAGATATGGTGTGTCTAAGGTCTAGGGACTTGCTGTCGAGGTTTAAAAGTTTCTAGTGGACTATTTATGAAAAACCGAGGACCTATACATAATTTCGTATAAAAATCGAAGGGCTATCGTGCAAAAGAAAAAGGACAGGACGGCGGGTTCTATTATTCAAAAGCTTAGGGCCTTAAACGTGAATAAAGGACCTAGATGTAATTATTTTTAACACTATGGTGGACCGCGGGTTGAATATTAGAAAGTGTAGGGGCTCTTTAGCAAATTGCCAAGGCTGACTGGTTTGGGGCTTGGTTTGACTTAGGGCGGGTTTAGATCTGGACCGTCGGATCTAGATCTAGGGGCCAAGAACAGGTCAGGCAAGGGGGTCGTCGGCGGTGGCGCGGGAACGCAGCGGCGCCGCTCTGCCGACGGCGGGAGCTTGCCGGAGCTGGGCGAAATTCGACTTAGGGAGCTCGGCTTTCGACTCGGTTTGTTGCTACGGGTCCGCGAGGACACCACGAGTTCACCTAGGGGTCTCTAGGTGGCAAAAACGGAGCAACAGGGGTGTGCGACGGTGGCGGTCAGGTGGCTACGGTGAAAGCGGGGCGCTTGCTACGGAACATGAGAGCAGAGGAGAAGTGGCTCAGGAGCTCCTTTACCTTGGCGCGAAGCCTCCCGTGCGGCCGGACGGAGCGGAGCGGCACCGGAGACGGGGAATCGACGGCGGCGGTGCTCGAAGAGGACGGCGCAAGGCGAGAGGGGTGTGTGTGCTCTAGGGCGACGAAGCTAGGGTGGGATGAGGGCCTTGGGGCTTCGGTGGGTCTGCTTTTATAGCCCCGGGCTGGCATTAGCGTGCGTGCCACACCGAATCGCGACGGCGGCGGCAACTTGCTCCTTCCATGCGGGGAAGGAGTTTCCAAGCGGGGAGCGGTGCCAAAAAGGAAGGAGCGGTGCGGAGAAGCTTCGTGGAAGCTTCGCGTGGGTCCACGGGCGTGGGGGTGGGCTCTTGTGGCCGGGCCGAGGCGGTGGGGCTGCGCCGAGTCTGGCTCGGGCGCGAGCGAGGGGAGGAAGACGGGTCTGTTAGGCGGGACCCGGCTGTCAGCGGTCGTAGGCGGTGAGATGAGGGATGGGCCGACGCAGCGCTGGGCTGGCGCGAGGTTGCTTCTGGGCCGGCTTTGTTGTGCGGCCGAGGAGCGGGGGAGGGCGCGGGCCGATCGCAGGCTAGGCCGCGCGTGCGGGGAAGCGCGAGCTGGGCCGAGCGCTGGCTAGGCCGCGCGTGCGGGGAGCTGCTGTGCTGGCGGAGAAAAGAGAGAAGGAGGGGCTGGGCTACGCTCGGGAAAGGGAGGAGGGATCAAGAGAAGACTGAGGAAAAAGTTCACAGGGCAAAAGCGAACTCAGGCGGAAACAACTTTTCTAGGGCTCAAAACAAAGCAATTCAAATTCAAATTTAAACTAGATTTAAATTCTTATTTGAACCACTAGCAACCAAAATTCAATGCAGCAGCATGAATGCAACAAAAATGTTTCTAAGCCTTATATTTGATTTTAATTCCCTAGAAATTATTTATTTGCCCTATATTAATTATGAGCACTTTAGTAAAAAGCAAATTAATTACTAAAATTTTAGATAAGGCTATTTTAGGGTATTACAGGGGGAGAGTCATCCGACTCAGTACTCAGCTGAAGAGTTAGTTTCTGGGCGGTATACAACCTCAGCTCTGCACAGGGCAGCGGCACTTCGGTTGTATACCCGCGGTAAATCATCACCAATGTTGCATCGGACGCCCGTCGTATCATATGGCCTTGCACGAAGTGCTCGGCATCCACAACGGGTAACGTTGTCTCTATGTAGTTCAGCTGGGCACCCTCCAGAACGCCCAACTGGTTAGCGAGGCAAGTGACTAGAGAAGTCACCGCCACACTACCTACACGAGTATGATGAGAGAGCCAATGGGCAACCATGTCCCAAGCAGGAGAAACAACAACTCATTTAACCATGGCGTAAAAGAACCGCAACTTGACTACATTAACGGGACGCAAGTCAGAACGTGGAAACACCGTAATAGCCATCCACCGATGCATGAAATGTAAGGTGGGGTTATGAATATTGTTGATGCGGGGCGCCGAACAATTGGTGTTCCCAAAAATCTTTTTCCAAAAGCCGTCCCCACTAAACTCTTTCAAAGCTTTGGCAGGCTCCAAAGAACAATGACTGGCAAAACAGGAGTCATGCCCAAATCCCTCCATGAGTAGAAATACTTGTTGGCACTTCTTACGATCTAATATCAGGATTGTGAATCCCGGTACTGGGGTAAGGTGTGTTTCAATGGTTTTTCTTATGGCTCAGTAAAATATATAAATATTCTGCAAGCGCACAGAATTACCGCTGTAGCACTTCACCAGGGAGTATTCCGAGGTATCGTAATTTATATTTCCACAGGGAAGCTTATGGCAAGAGTACTAGCAAACATATATTCGAGACTATCAGAGAGGGGTACACGACTAGCAAGACGGGGGATAATGGTATTGGATAGGAGTGGATATACCGTGACACACAGCTCAAGAGAGGCTTAGATTGGAAAGACAAGTTATAGATAGCTGGGAGGACAACGAGAAGAGATAGAGGATTCCTAGGTACTTTATGTGTCTATGTCTTAACTTTGGGACAACAGAGCCTATGCCACACAGAAAGGGATGAGAAGGGGTGGCATCTACCCTACGCTGGGGGATCCTAAAAGCCGAGATGAACGTGATAGGCTACAAATGCCGTATAGGGCTGTCACCACCTAACGACTACCACCTCCGCAGACTCAGGGGCAAACTAAGGTTACTGGCTAGCCTAGGAACCACACCGCAGACTCAGTGCCCCCAGCCAATTCGGCCGAATGGATTGGTTCGGCCGAACTGACCTATTCGGCCGAACCGTCCATCCTGCACCGCCTTCATCCCACGGCCCTGATCAGCTCCTGGAGGCGGTTTGGGCAGTGGGGGCGGTTAGGCTGAATTGGTGGGCTTCAGCCCCTACACCGCCTTTGCTTCATGGGCTTCGTGGATGACTTGATCCAGGTGGTCTTCATGTTGGATTGGCCTAGGAGTGACGTGTCGGTCGCCCATGTGTCGTGTGTCATCATCGCTTGGTCATCGTTGATGTGGATGACTCCTGGTTGTGCTTTATGTCATGTTTGGCTAAGGGGGTAACCAGCCAAACGGAGTTGTTCGGCTGAATCAGTCATTTCTGACCCCTATAGCACGTATTTCTCATTATTGTACCTGCACAAGTGAAACTCACCAAAACTCGTGGAACTTCATTACAAGTAAACCTAAGTACATGGAATGTCACGTATATCATCTTTTGTTCCCGAGTATTGGTGGTCAAAAACGTGTCGTAACAACCACTAACAAGCTCCCCCAAGCTTAGACCTTTGCTCATCCTTGAGCAAAGATAAAAACTTAGGCTCGATGGATCAAGAGTTGCTACAATGTCAATATCTTGCAGGTAATCTTTATAAACAACTAGTGCTCAAAATTCCTCGAATCATTAGTGAAGTATTAAATCACCATTTTACCTATGGGGCTTATAGCAATCTCCTTGTCTTGACGATTGAAAGGTTGAACAGTTTGATTTAGTTTTATTCCACTCTACTCTTTTCAGGATCCCATCTCGGAGTTTCCATAATTTTGTGAAAAATGTAAGTTTTTTTCCATAATCACTTAAGTGGGATTTGAATCCTCACCAAAGGCTTGTGCCTTCTTTTCATCCTAAAATCTAATATGGCTTTTGTGTGG
>OAMR01000495.1:91336-111786 GCA_900205405.1 Echinochloa crus-galli
TAATATTGAATGCTTTGCATTTATGCTGGTTGCATTTACTTGTTTTATGTGTGTAAAGTTTTCAAAAATGCGTTTAGAATCCTAATGGGAATTTTCTAGATTTTTCTCAAAATTAATCCTATTTTCCCTAGAGCAAATTCCAATTTTTGAAACATGCTGAGATCCTTTTCTTGAGCTCCAAATACAATATTTAGGTTCTTCATGTCCAACTCTATCTCTAGAATTTTTCCTAGGATTTTTAGAATTTTTAGAATATTTTTCATGGTTTTAATATCAATTCTGGACTTATGTGGAATTATTTTATAACCAGAAAAATAATTATTCCGAAAATTCAGATCACCTTATATCTTAGTAGACCAGCCTCGGCCCAAAGTTGACCCAATTTTAGGCCAAATCTATCACATTACTTTATTGGGCCAAATTTGAAAGCTCATTCGCATTGGAATGGGGCAAACCACCTTTAGTCCCATATTGCTAATGAACCTCGAAGTGAGAGGCTTTTCTTCTTATATATACGAACCACCTCTCCTCTGGAAAAGGCACACCATCGACTCCTCTACAGGGATGCCCCTTTGTTTGGGATTCCCTAAGGTAGTCTTCTTCCACCATATCTTCCACTAATGTCCATTCTTCATGTCGTCGTCGCGCTGAGCCTTCCGTCGTTTTTGGTGTCAAGATCCATATTTTCAGTAAGACCCTCATCGAATCTTGTAATTTTCTACCATATTAATTTAGTCTATACTCTTTCGTAGAAAAGCCTATGCCTTTTTGCGCGTTAGCCCTCGGGTTCTTATATGAAATTGCGTATAGGTCCTCGGTTTTTCACAAATAGGTCCCTCGAACTTTTTAAACCTTGCCACCAAGTCCCCGAACCTTAGAAACGTCGTAACTTTCTCGTTTTAGCTCCGATTAGTGTGATTCTCGCGCTCACGTGTTCGTAGCAAAGCGTAGATTAGTTTTAAAACCTTCTTTTGTTCTGTTTCTACTGTTTGTTGTACTGTTCTAATAGAATACTTTTGTTTGCATGTATTGGCTTGTGTGGATGCTTGTGTGGTGATTCGTGTTCAGTCGGTGAGCCGTTGTCCAGTCGGTGAGCCGTCTGCGTTGGAGTTCGAGTACGAGGAGGCCTTTCAAGAGCAGTACCAGCGGCAGCAGCACTTTGAGGAAGGCAAGTTATAGCACGGACAATCCTTGCTACCTACCCACTTGTAATAAATTATTTCATACATGCATTTTTTCTAAATTGATGTACCTTTAAGGTTGTACCTAGTTTTGTTTCTCCTATCCTTGTTTACCTTTGGTTTATGCATATGGCTAGAATCTTTGCTATGCATAGCTACTGTCACCTCTATTTAATTGTTAACTTTGACTTAATGTTTCACTTTAACATAATGATAAAACTTGCTTTTTAGCAACTTGGTTTAGGGAACTAGAGCATGTGCTTCATGCTTTCCTCTAGTGTCTCTCCGTAAGGTTCGGTTCTTAAAGCGGCAACCCAGGAGCCTGTCGCCACCGCTAGAACTATTATGGCTCTGGTCTTGGTCAAGTAGCTTGTACGTCTCTAGCTTTTCAGTGGTTATCGGAGTGGCCGATGGCGCTATGAGAACCACTCATGAGTGTATGGTTTGATCCACCGAGGACGAGTGATCCGTCGGCTATGTGCCCATGAGGCACAGTCCCGTGTTGGGAGTCCCTGCGATGGGAACTCCACACGTTGTGCATTGTTGGGTGTGATGCCCGCACTTTGGATGCCATCGACCCCCCTTATGGTGTGACTACGTAGGCGTAAGTTGATCTCGGTGCCTTGGGCCGTACTACCTGTATTTTACCATAGCGGCCACAGTCTTGTTAGGGTGTCTTGTGAAAAGCCTCGTAGCGTCCCTATGCGGTCACACCTCAGAAGTGTGATTTGTGAGGTCTGATCCACCTCTGCGTGGATGGGTTTAAAGTTCGTTTGAGCTTTTACGCGACTGGTGGGCAAAGGGCGAAGCCTCTGCAGAGTGTAAATCTATCATGATAGCCTTGCTCAGGGTCACGAGCGACCTGAATCCTTTTTGATTAGAAGATGATGTTTATTATGCTTAATATCACTTATACTTTATTAATTGGGTTGCAACTGGGTTCTATTCACTCGTAGTAACTTGGATAATGTTAAAATGAACCAACTAAAAATGCTAATGCAGTTCAGTCGTGTCTAGCCTTACTTTGAGCCTTCATATACCCGTGCTAACTTGGATAATGTTAAAATGAACCAACTAAAAATGCTAATGCAGTTCAGTCGTGTCTAGCCTTACTTTGAGCCTTCATATACCCGGGCTATACTTGCTAAGTAAATGTTTTACTTACACTTGCTAGTATTCAACAAAATCCCGGATGGCTAACAGATTGGGCTATGCATGAGTCTGCTGCTGAGTTTCCAGAAGATCTACTGTACTACTGAGTTGCGTTCTCCCAGTCAGAGTCCCTGTGGATTGCGGCTCCGCTTAGTTTCAGAGCTTTAATCTTCCACTGTATTGGTTAGTTTATTCATGTTGCACTCTGATGTAAAACTCTATTTAATCAAGTATTTATTCAAGCATATGTTCTCTGTTTATCATATTTGTTTGCTATATGTGTACTATGACTTTCTAGGCACACATATGGCCGTATTCGGGTTTCTGTCGCCGCATTCGGGTTTCTGTGTAAATCCGGGTGTGACAGATTGGTATCAGAGCCGTGCTGACTGTAGGACCGCAGCCTAGGCAGTACTGGTGATCCCTTAAGGTTCATTTTTGTCATATAATCCTTATCTTCTCTTGCCTTGAGATTTTTGTTCATAAAAAATGCTATCCTTGAGCATTTTCCCCTCCTTAATGATTTATCTTTTGCTCATTATATCCTTGAATGTTTTATCCTCATCTTGATAATTTGTTTCTCACAATTGACCTCCGATTAGTTACCTCCACCTTGGTTGATCTTCAATTCTTGCCTATTTAACTCCTCATTGATTATTTCTTTACCTTGATCGCTTACCCCGCTCCTTGAAATTTGTATTACTGCTACAAGTATCCTTGTTCACTCGACTCCACCTTGACCTTATTCTAAATGCACTCCTTTTGCTCTCACCACTCATATATCAGTAATGCCACTTCAGATCCTTGTCCTTGACTTCTAATTATGAAGTGTCTTTCTACTTTTACTTTATTCTAAAACACATAAATTGTCTGTATCGTGCCGATGCATGCCCAAGTCACTTGAAGAATGAAGATACTAGTCTACATCACGAAGTTCATGCTTGAGCGACTTCAATGTACAAGACGACGTCTCACTCACTGCCGCTACAGACAAGAAGTTGGACACCACACTAGACGAGTTTGAAGATGTTAGGGTGAAGAAGACTGAAGAGATAACCTTGCATAGGAGGATTCTCTTGACATTATTGACAACATTTAGAGTCGCTTTTATGCTTGTGTGTTTAACTTTGGTCGAGTGTGCTTGTAATGCCTGTTCTTATGCTTTTGATTGATTTGCTTCTTTGAAATGATTGTGTAGTTGGACTCTCTCTATTTTCCCCGTACATCCTTCTTCTTCTTGCTATCTATTCACGTAAATCAAGTGAAGAACATCAAGAAGGGAAACCAGAAGCTAATCCCCGCAATGAGGAAACGAAGCTAAAGAAGATTCGAAGTAGAGACTTCACAACTGCATCAACAAAGAATACGAAGAAGATGGAACTAGCTACATCAACTGACACATTTGTTTTCTCCCTTCAAGAATCTTGTTGTCCCGTTCTCCTCCTTGTCCCTAGTAATTGCAAATATCGGGACGAGATTCTATTTAAGGGGGGTAGTTTGTCACACCCCAAAATTTTTGGATTTTGGGATGTGATTTATCAGCATAATTAATACAATGATTTTCTCAATTTTCTAAAATTTTCCAAGCTTTATATAATCAACAGTGAATTTAGTACAGAAAAATAATTCAAAATAAAATAACATAGGTTATAATATTGAGTGCTTTGCATTCATGCTGGTTGCATTTAGTGGTTTTATGTGTGTAAAGTTTTCAAAAATGCGTTTAGGAGCCTAATGGGAATTTTCTAGATTTTTTTCAAAATTAATCCTATTTTCCCTGGAGCAAATTCAAATTTTTGAAACATGCTAAGATCCTTTTCGTGAGCTACAAATACAATACTTGGGTTTTTCATGTCCAACTCTATCTCTGGAATTTTTTCCTAGGATTTTTAGAATTTTTAGTATATTTTTCATGGTTTTAATATCAATTCTAGACTTATGTGGAATTATTTTATAACTAGGAAAATAATTATTTCAAAAAATAAAATCACCCTAAATCTTAGTAGACTAGCCTCGGCCCAAAGTTGACCAAATTTTAGGCCAAATCCATCTCATCACTTTATTGGGCCAAATTTCAAAGCCCATTCGCATTGGAATGGGGCAAATCACCTTTAGTTCCATTTTGCTAATGAACATGGAAGTGAGAGGCTTTTCTCCCTATATATACGAACCACCTCTCCTCTGGAAAAGGTACACCATCGACTCCTTTACAGGGAGGCCCCTTTGTTTGGTATTCCCTAAGGTAGTCTTCTTCCACCATATCTTCCACTAATGCCCATTCTTCATCTCGTCGTCGCGCCGAGCCTTCCATTTTTTTTGGCCTCAAGATCAAGATTTTCATTAAGACCCTCAGCGAATCTTGTAATTTTCTACCATATTAATTTAGTCTATACTCTTTCATAGAAAAGCCCCTGCCTTTTTGCGTGTTAGCCCTCGGGTTATTATATGAAATTGCGTATAGGTCCTCGGTTTTTCAAGAATAGGTCCCTGGAAGTTTTTAAACCTTGCGAGCAAGTCCCCGAACCTTAGAAACGCCGTAACTTTCTCGTTTTAGCTCCGATTAGTGTGATTCTCGCGCTCACGTGTTCGTAGCAAAGCGTAGATTAGTTTTAAAACCTTCTTTTGTACTGTTTATACTGTTTGGTGTACTGTTCTAATAGAATACTTTTGTTTGCATGTATTTGGGTTTAAAGTTCATTTGTGCTTTTACGCGACTGGTGGGTAAAGGGCGAAACCTCTGCAGAGTGTAAATCTATCATGATAGCCTTGCTCATGGTCACGAGCGGCCTGGATCCTTTTTTATTAGAAGATGATGTTTATTTATGCTTAATATCACTTATACTTTATTAATTGGGTTGTAACTGGGTTCTATTCACTCGTAGTAACTTGGATGATGTTAAAATGAACCAACTAAAAATGCTAATGCAGTTCAGCCATGTCGAGCCTTACTTTGAGCCTTCATATACCCGTGCTATACTTGCTAAGTAAATGTTTTACTTACACTTGCTATTATTCAACAAAATCCCGGATGGGTAACAGATTGGGTTGTGCATGAGTCTGCTGCTGAGTTTCCAGAAGATCTACCGTACTACTGAGTTGTGTTCTCCTAGTCAGAGTCCCTGTGGATTGCGGCTCCGCTTAGTTTGAGAGTTTTAGTCTTCCGCTATATTGGTTAGTTTATTCATGTTGCACTATGATGTAAAACTCTATTTAATCAAGTATTTATTCAAGCATATGTTCTCTGTTTATCATATTTGTTTTGCTATATGTGTACTATGACTTCCTGGGCACACATATGTCCGTATTCGGGATTCCGTGTAAGTCCAAGTGTGACAAGCATTTACTGTTTCAATGGAAGGTTCGGGTTGCCCGGAATCTTCCCATACTCGGTAATAGGAACGGCTGTATCTAACTGAGCAATTTGGGTTTCGATCATTTTATTAAAGCTCAGTTGACTTTTCATGGCAGAAGAGAATGAATCCGATCTAGAGTCTATGCTTTTCAGGATTATATCATTAGCAGCAAGCTTTTTATTGATATTTTCAGTGATTTTACCCTGGCCAAACACTAGATCTCTAAGAGATGGCTGATTATTAAAATTACTGGAATTGAAATTGTTACCTTGTTGAGGCCTCTCAAATATGAGGTTTGGGCACGAATTCCAGCTTTGATTGCTGTAGTTGTTTGGTCGATACCCGTTGTTGTTGGAGTTGTTGACGTAGTTTGCATCTTCTCCCTTTTCGGGGCAGTCATTCCCCGAATGGCCAGTGTTGCCATAGACCTCGCAAGTCATGCGAGCATCCATGGCTTGCACCGTTTCTTGAGCGGGGGCCTCCAGGTTCTTCATTAGAAGGTCCATCTTGGCAGCGAGCATGTCGAGATCTTCAACTTCTAAGCCCGTGGAAAAATGTTTGGATGATGAACCAACTCTGCATACCATGGTGAGGACAAGCAGATATATAGTCCTCGAGGCGATCCCATGCCTCCGGGACTATTTCATCTTTTAACTGTTGAAAACTAGCAATTTTATTCTGGAGGGCGTTGGTTTTCCCAACCAGAAAGAATTTCAGCAAAAATGCGCTAGTGCACTTATGCCAAGTGTCTATGGCTTCGCGGTTAGCATAAAACCATTGTTTTGCCTTGCTTAATAATGAGAATGGGAATAAACGAAGGCGAATGGCATCTATGCTTACTCCGCATATGGTGAAAGTGTTGCAAATCTCCAGAAAATGCTGAAGATGAGTGTTGGCATCCTCGTGTGGCTTGACGCATAATGGGCTAGCCTGCACCATGTTGATGAGGGCTGGCTTGAGCTCGAAGTTGCCATCTCCGACTGGCGGAGCTGGTCCGACACGCACGTTCTCGCTCGATGGAGCGGAGAACTCGCGTGTCGTCTTGCTTGCCATCCTCGATGAAGCCGTCTCGACGACGGGAAAGACTGGGCTCGTTGGAATGAGTTGCTTCAGAGGAGGTACAACACAGGGTCGCACTTTCCTCACAAGAGACTCAGGATTTTCTTGGAAGTTTGACGGTAGTTGGAAATTAGTCATGCACTGCTCTGCTTCACAAGACCAACGAAACAGAGCAAGGATAAACCCACTTGAGTAGCGGTATACTCAACTAAGATAGCTCAAGATAGAAGTTTGAAAGTATCTAGCCAATTGCTTCCCCGGCAATGGCACCAAAAATGCTTGTTGGCACTTCTTACGATCCAATATGAGGATTGTGAATCCTGGTACTGGGGTAAGGAGTGTTTCAGTGATTTTTCTTATGGCTCAGTAAAATATATAAATATTCTGCAAGCGCACAGAATTACCATTGTAGCACTTCACCAGAGAGTATTCCGAGGCATCATAATTTATATTTCCGCAGGGAAGTTTATGGCAAGAGTACTAGCAAACAGATATTCGAGACGATCAGCGAGGGGTACATGACTAGCAAGACGGGGGATAACAGTATTGGATAGGTGTGGATATACCGTGACACACAGCTCAAGAGAGGCTTAGATAGGAAAGAGAAGGAATAGATAGCTGGGAGGACAATGAGAAGAGATAGAGGATTCCTAGGTACTTTATCTGTATATGTCACTCGGGGTTAGAGATACAGAGGCTGTAGAGCCAGCACTCAGAGGACAAGGTCAAACCTATGTTTTAACTTCGGGACAACAGAGCCTACGCCACACAGAAAGGGATGAGAAGGGGTGGCATCTACCCAACGCTGGGGGATCCTACAAGCCGAGACGAACATGATAGGCTACAAAGGCCGTATAGGGCTGTCACCACCTAACGACTACCACCTCCGCAGACTCAGGCGCAAACTAAGGTTACTGGCTAGCCTAGGAACCACTCCTACACAAGTCAACAACTACTTACTCCACTAGCAAGACCAAGCAACATTGTCAATACTCTTAGTGACAATTCACCTCAAGTATCAAGCAAGATCGAAGAACCGACTAAGACAAAGACTTAAGCAAGATCTTGAAGCACCAGAACTAGAACCAACTATAGTCTAAACACGATATAGATGCAACTAGAATAAAGTAGAAGCAAGCTATAAATGACAGAGGCAAAGTGATAAAGATAACTTTATATTGATAACTCAAAGTCTAAAAAATGAAAGGAAAAGATACAAGAGCTTATACCAGAGCTTCTGAAGATGACTCTGGAACCTGCGAGGCACAGCTCGACTCAACTCTAACTCCCAACTAAACTATCCTAACTCTACTAGAGAGAAGTGGAAATGAGAGCTCCTTGGCTTGGTGTGTGTGAAACCAAGCATGGGACACCTCCATTTATAGTGGTTGATGGCGGTTCGGGAAGAGTACCGACCAAGGGACCGAGGCGTTGCCCTCGGCCAATTCGGCCGAATGGATTGGTTCGACCGAACTAACCTATTCGGCCGAACCGTCCATCCTGCACCGCCTTCATCCCACGGCCCTGATCAGCTCCTGGAGGTGGTTTGGGTAGTGGAGGCGGTTCGACCGAATTGGTGGATTCGGCTGAACTATGCTGGAAGCCCAGGCCTGCCCCCCTACACCGCTTTTGCTTCCTGGGCTCTGTGGATGACTTGATCCAGGTGGTCTTCGTGTCAGATCGGCCCAGGACTGACGTGTCGTGTGTTGTCATCGCTTGGTCATCGTTGACGTGGACGACTCTCGGTTGTACTTTATGTCGTGTACGACTAAGGGGGGTAACCAGCCGAACGGAGTCGTTTGGCCGAATCGATCATTTTTGACCCCTATAGCACGTATTTCTCGTTGTTGTACCTGCACAAGTGAAAATCACCAAAACTCATGGAACTTTATTATAAGTAAACCTAAGCACATGGAATGTCACATATATCCTCTTTTCTTCTCGAGTATTGGTGGTTGAAAACGTTCCGTAACGACCGCCAACAGTACTCTTGGTTGAAAAATCGAAAGCGAACACCCTCCCGTTCAGATGTAAGAGTCGAAAGAAATTTGAGGGTGAGGAGGTATGAACCTTGTTCATTGACACGCCAGAAGTTGCCCCAGCCAATGGCTTCAAAGACTTCTAGGAATTCTTCATCCATACCCGTTCTTACGAGCAGGTCTTGCTCGAAGACACGGGTATGCTCAAACTCCTTCAGGTGCAACATTTTTAAAACATTCCACTCCCAGTCCGTCCAGAGGTTATGTCACTCTCATTCAGGAGCTGTCGGGTTGGGTGCGAGGCAGAGCCTCTCCCAAAGTCGGCTGCCCCTGACTAGTCCACCTGCATCCGGCTTGAACAATGGACGGGGCTGGGGAGCTCCCAGCATCGTCCGAGTGTTTGCTCAGCCGGGCGGAGTGACGGAACGCGGAGAAGATCTTCGACATGCTACTTGCAAAATTTTAGTGCAACAACTATCCGAAGGACTGAATATATGGGGTTAGCACAAGTAAAACAAATCAGTCGTTCGAGAGGGTTAGTCGCTCTTGCGGGGATGAAGAACCACCACAAAATGTTATTCGTTCTTGTGGGTGTCAGAAACCACCACAAACACGTTCAAGTTTCAGCACAAGGATCAAAGAAAAGCAAAATATTTTTGCAATTTTTTTGAGCAATGCAAGTGAGCCAACTTTTGCAAGAACTAGGGTAGAACTTGAGCAAGAACTTGAGAGAGAGAGGGGGGGCTTTTAGCAGAAAATTTTTAGTGTGTGATGGTGCAAGGAAACAAGCAAGCAATGGGTGTTATTAATAGGCAAAGTGGGAGGCATGGGTTGGTTTGGCCGAATTGCCAGGTTCGGCCGAACCAGACCCTTGTGGCCTCAACACTACATGTGAGTGCAGCTCCCTCGTTTGCTTTGTTTGCACACAAATTTGTGTGACCAGCACTGGAGTATGGTCATGTGAGTGTATTTTAGTGGTAGGTGAGATGCAAACTTGACATGACCAAAGTGAAAGTTAGTGGAGTCACCCCCATGCTTCCTGTTCTGTGATAATTGCTGAGTGTGCAGCCATATGGAGTGGGGTAGACATGTTTTGTGCTGGTTGGTGATGACAAGAAATAAATGGAGCACTTTGGAGAAGGGTAAAAATGATAAGAATTACAAAATGTACCCACTTCAAATAAATTGCAGCATACTCTCCATTTATTTTTTACCATGCTTGCAATTTTTTTTCTCCTTCAAATTAATTACACAAGTGGTTCATTTATATTGGAAAGGGAAACATGCAAATGCAATGATGGAAATTAAAATTTGGAAGGGAAACATGGGATACATACCCGTTTTCCTCACGGCGAGAGCTCGTATTTAAAGTCCGCGAGCGGGACTCCTCCTGTCTGCAGTTGTTTTTGTCCGAGCCCGGAGTGGGTGGTTCGGATGATGCAACCTTCTTCTGCCACGCCTTCCTGATTTTCTTCTGTGTTGGAGGCGGCGAACGTCTCCTTTCATTCTCCTAGTGTTGCTCCATCTATGGCTTGGAAACCACCATCTTGACCTGCTCCGGGTTAGTGAAATCTTGAATTGGATCAGTACATACCTGGGAGCATTTCTCCACCCTGGGCTTGAATGTGAATTTTTCTTCCGTGCCGTTGATGTTCAGGAAGATTTCTCCATCTCCTACGTCGATGTTTGAATTGGCGGTACTCAAAAACGGCCTTCCAAGAATGAGAGGTGTCTTCGTGTCAACCTCCATATCAAGCACCACGAATCCACGGGCATGAAGAATTCCCGGATTTTCACCAGAATATCTTCAGGGATAGCGAATCGATTGATCCGCTAGCTGCAAGTACATAGTCGTAGGGGACAAGGCAGTATGGTTCAGTTTATCGAACACTACCTAGGGCATAACGCTGACGCTTGCCCCCAGGTCGCACTAGGCGTGGTTGAAGTGTTGCTCCCCAATCGAACATGTGATGGTGGGACATCCTGGGTCCTTCTTCTTTTCTGGGAGATCATTTAAAATGGCTGCACTCCAAGCTTCGGTTAGTTTAATTACCTCGGTGGTTAGTATTGCCCTTTTGTTGTTGAGGATGTCCTTCAAATACTTGGCATATGTGGGAACCTGCATAGCTTAAAGCAATGGGATATTGACATATAATTTTTGGATTACCTCTACAAATTTGTTGAATTGTTTATCCACCGTCAGCTTGTGACATCTTCTAGTAAATGGCAGCATAGTTGTGTCGTAGAACTCGTGAGGGGCTGTCTTTGCTTCCTTCTGCGGGATGGTCGTTTGAGGTTTTGCTGCAGCCTCCTCCTCTTCGCTATCACTGGCTGGAGTGGCTGCCTTTTTACCTGTACCGTTAGGATATGGCGGGTCCCGAGTGGTCTTACCCCTGTCCATGGTGACCGCTTTAACCCTTTCATGGGGGCAATTGTCTGGTTGCCCAGCAACTTTCCCCTCTAAGACGAAGGTAGAGAAGCAGCTAACTGAGCAACTTGGGTTTCGATCATTTTATTAAAGCTCGGTTGACTTTTCATGGCAAAAGAGAATGAATCCAATCTAGAGTCTATGCTTTCCAGGATTTTATCATTAGCAGCAAGCTTTTTATTGATATTCTCTGTGATTTTACCCTAGCCAACCACTAGATCTCTAAGAGATGGCTGATTATTGAAATTGCTGAAATTAAAGTTGTTACCTTGTTGAGGCCTCTCAAATGGGAGGTTTGTGCGCGAATTCCAGCCTTGATTGTCGTAGTTGTTCGGTCGATAGCCATTGTTGTTGGAGTTGTTGACGTAGTGGGCATCTTCTCGGGTTTCGGGGCAGTCATTCCCTGAATGGCCAGCGTTGCCACAGACCTCGCAAGTCATGCGAGCGTCCATGGCTAGCACCGTTTCTTGAGCAGGGGCCTCCATTTTCTTCATCAGAAGGTCCATCTTGGCAGCGAGCATGTCCAGAGCTTCAACTTGATGTACTCTTCGGGTCCGAGGTTGGGCTCGATCATCGGACCAACCTTGGTTTATGACCATCTTCTCGATGAGGGCCTTTGCACGACTCTCCTCAAGAGAGAAGAAAGAACCTCTAGCAGTAGCATCCAAGTACTCACGGGCAGAGCTTCTAAGCCCGTGGTAAAAGGTTTGGATGATGAACCAACTCTGCATACCATAGTTTGGACAAGCAGATATAGAGTCCTGGAGTCGATCCCATGCCTCCGGGACTGTTTGATCTTTTAACTGCTGGAAACTAGTAATTTTATTCCGGAGGGTGTTGGTTTTTTTCCCAACCGGAAAGAATTTCAGCAAAAATGCGCTAGTGCACCTATCCCAAGTGTCTATGGCTTCACGGTTAGCATAAAACCATTGTTTTGCCTTGCCTAATAATGAGAATGGGAATAAACGAAGGCGATTGGCATCGATGCTTACCCCGCGTATGGTGAAAGTGTTGCAAATCTCCAAAAATTGCTGAAGATGTGCGTTGGCATCCTCGTGTGGCTTGCCGTAGAATGGGCTAGCCTGCACCATGTTGATGAGGGCTGGCTTGAGCTCGAAGTTGCCATCTTCGACCAGCGGAGCTGGTCCGACATGCACGTTCTCACTCGATGGAGCGGAGAACTCGCGGATCATCTTGCTTGCCATCCTCAATGAAGCCGTGTCGATGACGGGAAAGACGGGGCTTTTCGGAATGAACTGATTCTGAGGATGTACAACACGGGGTCGCACTTTCCTCACAAGAGACTCAGAATTTTCTTGGATGTTTGACGGTAGTTGGAAACCAGTCATGCACTGCTCTGCTTCACAAGACCAACGAAACAAAGCAAGGATAAACTCGCTTGAGTAGCGGCATACTCAACTAAGATAGCTCGAGATAGAAGTTTGAAAGTATCTAGCCAATTGCTTCCCCGACAACGGCGCCAGAAATGCTTGTTGGCACTTCTTACGATCCAATATCAGGATTGTGAATCCTGGTACTAGGGTAAGGAGTGTTTCAGTGGTCTTTCTTATGGCTCAGTAAAATATAGAAATATTCTCCAAGCGCACAGAATTACCGCTGTAGCACTTCACCAGGGAGTAATTCGAGGTATCGTAATTTATATTTCCGCAGGGAAGCTTATGGCAAGAGTACTAGCAAACAAATATTTGAGACTATCAAAGAGGGGTACACGACTAGCAAGATGGGTGATAATGGTATTGGATAGGAATGGATATACCGTGACACACAGATCAAGGGAGGCTCAGGTAAGAAAGAGTAGGAATAGATAGCTGGGAGGACAACGAGAAGAGATAGAGGATTCCTAGGTACTTTATCTGTCTATGTCACTCGGGGTTAGAGATACAGAGGCTGTAGAGCTAGCACTCAGAGGTCAAGGTCAAACCTATGTCTTAGCTTCGGGACAGCAGAGCCTATGCCACACAAAAAGGGATGAGAAGGGGTGGCATCTACCCTACACTGGGGTATCCTACAAGTCGAGACGAACGTGATGTGCTACGAAGGCCTTATAGGACTGTCATCACCTAACGGCTACCATCTCCGCGGACTCAGGGGCAAACTAAGGCCACTGGTTAGCCTAGGAACCACTCCTACACTAGTCAATAACTACTCACTCCACTAGCAAGAGCAAGCAACCTTGTCAATACTCTTCAGTGATAATTCACCACAAGTATTGAGCAAGATCGAAGAACCAGCTAAGACAAAGACTTAATCAAGATCTAGAAGCACTAGAGCTACAACTAACTATAGTCTAAACACGATATAGATGCAACTAGAATAAAGTAGAAGCAAGCTATAAATGACAAGGGCAAAGTGATAAAGATAACTATATTGATAACTCAAAGTCTTACAAAAGGAAAAGGAAAAGATACAAGAGCTTATACCAGAGCTTCTGAAGATGACTCCGGAACCTCCGAGGCAGAGCTCGACTCAACTCTACCTCCCAACTAAACTATCCTAACTATACTAGAGAGACGTGGCAACTGAGCTCCTTGGCTTGAGTGTGTATTGAACTAGGCACTTTGACACTCTATTTATAGTCGCTTCATGGCGGTTTGGTGGAGTATTTGCTAAGAGAGCCAGGGGTCGGTTCCCCTGATTCGGGCGAAATGGTTGGGTTCGGCTGAATGGGTGGATTAGGCCGAACCCTTAGATCCACTGTCCTATGCTCCTGTGGCTCAAATGCACTCCCTGGAGGCAGTTCTTGGTGTGAGGGCAGTTCGTCCGAATGCCTGGGTTCGGCCGAACTGGTCCTGGCCCGTGGTCGGCCTCCCCAGCACCGCCTCAAGTCCTCGGCCCTCCTGGGTTGCTTGTATGTGATGGACTTCATGTTGGTTCAGCCCAGGAGTGATGTGTCGATGGTCCAAGTGTCCTGCACAATCGTCACTTGGTCATTGATGACGTGGACGACCTTTGGTTGTGCCTTGTGTTGTATACAGCTAAGGGGGGTAATCGGCCAAATCGTATCATTCGGCCGAATCGATCAATTCTGACCCTTATAGCACGTATTTGTCGTTATTGTACCTGCACAAGTGAAACACACCAAAACTCGTGGAACTTTATTAGAAATAAACCTAAGTGCATGGAATATCACATATATCTTCTTTATTCCCGAGTATTGGTGGTCAAAAACGCGCCGTAACGACCGCCAACAAACGCCTACGCCGTTTTGCTAAAGACAAACACGATGCGATCAAGGCAGAGATCGCCAAACTACTCGCGGCCAGCTTCATCAAAGAAGTCTTTCAGCCAGAGTGGTTGGCCAATCCAGTCTTGGTCAAAAAGAAAAACAACAACGAGTGGCGAATGTGTGTTGACTACACAAATCTCAACAAGTATTGCCCTCCAGACCCCATGGGTCTCCCGCGCATTGATCAAGTCATGGACTCTATGGGCGGATGTGCGCTACTCTGCTTCCTCGATTGCTACTCGGGATATCATAAAATAGCCCTGAAGAAGGAGGATCAGATCAAGACTTCGTTCATCACACCCTTCGGCGCCTACTGCTCAACGACAATGTCGTTTGGATTGAAGAACGCTGGAGCCACGTACCAACGAGCCATACATAAGTGCTTATCTTCCCATATTGGCATCAATGTAGAGGCATATGTTGATGATGTGGTCGTAAAAACAAGAGAACCACAAAACCTCATCGTTGACTTACAGGAAACGTTTGATAACCTCAGAATGTTCCGCTGGAAGTAAAACCCGACTAAGTGCGTCTTTGGTGTTCCCTCAGGGAAACTACTCGTGTTCATTGTCAGTCATAGAGGCATCGAGGCTAACCCCTCCAAAATCACAGCTATCCTTAACAAGGAAGCCCCGAGAAGCATCAAGGATGTACAAAAACTCACTGGCTGCATAGCAGCTCTCAACAGATTCATCTCAAGACTTGGAGAGAAGGGACTCCCTTTCTTCAAGCTACTCAAGCAGTGAGACCAATTCAGCTGGACAGAAGAAGCAAGTCAAGCCTTTGAACAACTCAAAGCCTATGTGTCTACCCCCTAGTGCTTGTCGCTCCCGTCAAAGATGACCACCTCTATTTATATATTGTGGCCACAACACACATGGTCAGCACAGTCATTGTGGTCGAATGCAAAGAGGAAGGCCATGTATTCCCAGTACAGCGGCCAGTATACTACATCAGCGAAGTACTCTCCGACTCCAAGATACGCTACCTTCAAGTACAGAAGTTACTCTACGTGATCTTTATCACCTCAAGGAAGCTAAGGCATTATTTTTGGGCCTTCCACATAACTATGGTGACTAAGTTTCCCTTAGGCGAAATCCTTAACAATCCTGATGCAATTGGACGCATATGCAAATGGAAGGCGGAGATAGCTGCGCACAACCTCGACTTCACTCCCTAGACGTCTATCAAGTCACAAACCCTTGCAGACTTCACGGTCGAGTGGATGGAGCTTCAGTTATCCAGGGCAACTACTCGCCTGGAGCATTAGATAATGTATTTCGACAGATTGCTGAAGCTGGAAGGTGGAGGAGCGAGTGTGTTACTAATATCTCCCAAAGGTGACCAACTCAAGTATGTTTTGCATATTCTCTTCAAAGTTACCAACAATGAAGCAGAATACGAAGCCATGCTGCACGGGCTCCGCCTGGCTGCATCTCTTGGTATTAAACGTCTATGCGTATATGGAGATTCCGTTGTTGCCATCAACCAAGTCAACAAGGACTGGGACTGCTCGAAAGAAACAATGGATGCCTACGTCAAGGAAGTCCATAAACTCGAGCACCACTTCTATGGCCTAGAGTTTCATCATGTCATCCATGACTACAATGTTGCTAGCGATGCTTTATCCAAGCTAGGCTCAAAATGCGCGGATGTTCAAGCGGATATTTTCATTCACGAACTGCATCAGCCATCCATTAAGGAGCCGACACTTGAGGAGGTCACTCTAGCTCACCCACAGCAAGACCTATAGGTCATGGTCATCGACTACGACTGGATGACTCCATTTATCGAGTATCTAAGGGACCATTGTTGGCGGTCGTTACGGCTCATTTCCGACCACCAATACTTGGGAATAAAAGAGGATATATGCAACATTCCATGCACTTAGGTTTACTTCTAATAAAGTTCCATGAGTTTTGGTGTGTTCCACTTGTGCAGGTACACTAATGAGAAATACGAGCTATAGGGGTCGGAATTGACCGATTCAGCCGAACGACACGATTCGACCGGTTACCCTCCCTTAGCCGTACACAACATCGGGAGTCGTCCACGTCAACAATGACCAAGCAGATGATGATGCATGACACGTGGGTGACCACCACCTCATCTTGGGCCAAATCATCATGAAGACCATCACCAGAAGCGAGCCTAGGGGGGTCCAAGACCAAAGGCGGTGCTGGGGAGGCTGGCCACGGGCCAGGCCCAATTCGACTGAATTCCCACATTCGGCCGAACCGCCTCCAGCACCTGGAACCGACCCCAGGGCAGAATCCAGGCCATGGGAGCACAAGGCGGTGCATCCCACGGTTCGGCTGAACCTAGGAGTTCGGTCGAACCCCTAGATTCACCCGAATCAACCGGGGGGCCTCCCTGGCTCCCTTGGCGGTTACTCCATCCAAACCGCCATCAAGCCACTATAAATGGAGGTGCCCCATGCCCGGTTGAAGACACACTCAAGCGAAGGAGCTCTCATTCCACTTCTTTCTAGTAGAGTTAGGATAGTTTAGTTGGGAGTTAGAGTTGAGTCGAGCTATGCCTCGGAGGTTCCAGAGTCGTCTTCAGAAGCTCTGGTAGAAGCTCTTGTATCTTTTCCTTTTCCTTTTGTAAGACTGTGAGTTATCACTATAGTTATCTTTATCACTTTGCCATTGTCATTTATAGCTTGCTTCTACTTTATACTAGTTGCATCTATATCATGTTTAGACTATAGTTAGTTGTAGCTCTAGTGTTTCTAGATCTTGATTAAGCCTTTGTCTTAGCTGGTTCTTCGATCTTGCTCGATACTTGTGGTGAATTGTCACTAGGTATTGACAAGGTTGCTTGCTCTTGCTAGCGGAGTAAGTAGTTATTGTCTAGAGTAGGCATGGTGCCCAGACTAGCCAATGGCCTTAGTTTGTCGCCGAGTCTACGGAGGTGGTAGCCGTTAGGTGGTGACAGCCCTATACGGCCTACGTAGTCCATCACGTTCGTCTCGGCATGCAGGATCCCAGAGTGTAGGATTGGTGGCACCCCGTCTCATCCCTTTCTGCGTGTCATAGGTTCTATTGTCCCGAAGCTGAGGTAATAGAACTAGGAAAAGATCCATAAATGTCTGTTGGCGGTCGTTACAACCCAATTTCGACCACCAATACTCAGAAATAAATGAGGCTTTATGCAACATTCCATGTACTTAGGTTTTAGTTCTAATAAAGTTACACGAGTTTTGGTGAGTGTCATGTTTGCAGGTACACCTACGACAAATACGTGCTATAGGAGTCGGAATTGACCGATTCGGCCAAACGACACGATTCGGCCGGTTACCCTCCCATAGCCGTACGAGTCACCGGGAGCCGTCCACGTCAATGATGACCAAGCGACCACAACTTACGACACGTGGATGACTGCCAACTCATCCCGAAGCACCGACACGTCATCCTGGGCTAGAACAACACAAAGCCAAGCACCAATAAGCAGCCCAGGAGGTCCACAAGCAAGAGTCGGTGCTGGGGAGGCCGGCCACGGGCCAGGCCCAGTTCGGCCGAACCCCCCAGTTCGGCCGAACCGACCCCAGCACCTAAAACCGACCCCAGGAGAGCATCCAGGCCATCCAACACTCAAGGCGGTGGATCTGATGGTTCGGCCAAACCAGGTCAGTTCGGCCGAACTGATCTGTTCGCCGAATCCGCTGGATTCGGCCGAACCGACCTCCTGCCGCCTCAAGCTCCCTTGCATGCTACTCCAGCTCCACCGACTTGGTTCAGCTATAAATAGAGGGGTCACTCACTTGTATGAACACACACCACTTGGGAGCATGTCTCCATTCCATTCTCTCAAGATGTAGAGTTAGGCTAGTCTTGTTGGGAGTTAGAGTCAGGGTCGAGCTTCGCTCGGAGTTCCGGAGAGTCGTCTTCTGGAGTTCTGGTAAAGCTCTTGTATCTTTTCCTTTTCTTTATGTACGACTCTGAGTATTCTCAATATATTTCCTTCTGCATTTACTTGAGTTATTTGTTCTGCATTTATTCCGGAGTAAGTGTATAATGTCTAGCTTGGGTTATAAGCTGTTGTACTCTGGTTCTATAAGTTCTCTCTTAGTTCTTTGTCTCAGCTGGTTCCTCGTTTCTGCTCAATGCTTCCGGTGAATTGTCACCGGGTTATTGACAGGAGTGCTTGCTCTTTCTAGGAGAGTGAGTAGTTATTGCCTAGCGTAGGTGTGGTACCTAGTCTAGATGGTAACCTTGGTTTATTCCCGTCGCAACGGAGGTGGTAGCCGTGAGGTGGTGACAGCCCTTTCGGTCTTTGTAGCCCATCACGTTAGTTCCGGTCCGTAGGATCCCCCAGTTGGGAAATAGTGGCACCCCTTCTCATCCCTTTCTATGTGTCACCGGTTCCCTTGTCCCAATGCTGAGATAATAGAACTAGGAAGAGAACCATAGATGCCATTCTTCATGCTAGCCGTAACCTTTGCTAGAGATATCTCAAGGCCAGTGGAAGTATATAGGAATCCTTTCCTGGTTCAGGGACTTTCTGGCAAAGATCTAAAGTTTCCAGGGACCTATTCGTGAGAAACCGAGGACCTATATGTAATTACGTATAAAAACACGAGGGCTAACGCGTAAAAGTCCATTGACAGGACCGCGGGTTCAAATTTTGAATAGCTCAGGGGCCTAAACGAATAAAACAGGACCTATTTGTAATTATTTTTGAACTGCGGTGGACTGCGGGTTGATTTGAGGAAACTTGGGGGGCTCTTTAGCAAAATGGCCCGGCGCTGACCGGTACCCTGAGGTTTGACCGCGGGCGGGGGCGGATCTGGGCCGTCGGATCTCGATCGGACGGTTCACAGCAAAGGCTCGCCGGGGAAGAAAGAAACGCGGCGGCGCCGCTCAACCGCGGCGGAAGTTCGCCGGAGTAGCGCCGTACCGGCGCCACAAGGCTCCATTCTCGACGGGGGTTGGTCCTACGTGATCAGGGAAAGAGGGCGCGTCGATCCATGGGGATCGAGTCGACCATTGGCCCTTTATCCTTTAAATTTTGCATTATCCACTGCATGTTTGCTTTCAATCATTCAATTTATATGCCTTCTTTTTGAATGGGTGGCTCCTCGACAACTGCGCCTAGTCTAGATAGGTAGTGAAACCTTTTTGCTACCTATTTATTCGATGTTCTTAGTCCAACTCATGGCAGCCCCTATTTTGTGTCGGTGATTCCCAAGTGTGGTTGGTTCACCGTCTATAGGGTTAAATGGGACTGTCTCCGACCACACCTTAGAAATGGATGATCAGTTTGCGCCATGAGAAACGCCAGGCTTAGAAATTCATGCATTTTATCATCCCATTTTTTTCCAATCCACTGCATGTTTACCATTCTTGCATTTGCATTCATTCGCCCCACCATCGTTTTGCATTGAAAAAAAAAACTAACAAAAAATCAAAATAAATATCCAGCGATCACTGGTTTTAGGCCAAGGTGTCCGTATGTCTACAAGCCTTGATCCAAGGTTAGTGGCCAAATTTCACCTGGTCTGGCCAGTTTTTGCTCGTTCTTTGCACTATTGCGCAAGAGAGGAGACGTAATCTACGCCTCCGCTCCTTTGCCGCTCCACTAGCCTGGTTTGGAACCCATTATTGCAACATATTGTCTACACCCAAGCTAGCTCCGCGGCATCCCACTAGTTGGCATGTTTGAGAGCCGATCCCCTTTGCCACACCCACGACCGTGTATTCGTACACAATGACATCAACACGGAGGAAGACTCAGCTCACTACGTGCAGTCACGTCGGCGTAGTGCCATCACCGTGGCATCAGTTCCAAAAGTCTTCATCATCAGATGCCAACGGTGGCCACACTCAGGTACGTGAAAAGGTTTTGTTTTTTACCTTAATCAAAGCAAAGTTCACCAGCTTCCATATGCTTACCTGTATGTGAATATCTCTCGATGCTTTCATCTATTGTGGTTTGCTCTGATTTGAATGTGTTGCTAGCTACAATACATTTCATAAGCTCTTTAAATTAAGCAAGGTGCTTAGGTTAATTAGCTTGCTTTAATCAAATTAGACATGGTGTCAAGTT
>OAMR01000495.1:156441-178333 GCA_900205405.1 Echinochloa crus-galli
GTCGTGCGTGCCTCAGCCCGGCCACCGCCGGCCGCGAGTCGCCTGGACACCGCTGGCCGCGAGTCGCCCGGCCGACCGCAGGCGCGCGATGCCCCGGCCACCACCGGCGCCGTCCCGGTCGTCCTCGCCTGTGCGTCCTGCAGCGCCGCCCGCTCGCCGGCCTTCGGCACCTGCATCACTGAAAACCACCGAAATGTTTTGTGAATTTGTTCACGGAGGTGAGCTGAGGACCTGAGAGGAATATAACTATAATTCAAGGGGTGATCTGTAAAAATTCAGCAGCTAAGTAGTGGACTCGATGTGGTGGCCGTCGCCGTCGTGTGTACAAAAGCCGGCGCCTTTGGCATCCCCATCTCCGCGTTCCTTGCCCACCGGCCACCTCTGAGCTCCCCAAGGCGAAGCGGCGGCGGGAGAGAGGCGAGGGAGTGGAGACTCTTTCTCTCTTGCGGGCACCCCATCCCGACAGCACGCGCCGGGCCTCTTCTCCCACCTGGTCGGGCGGCGCCGTCGCCGGCATTGTACTCCATCGCGCAGGTGAGTTGGCATCCGGGAACTCTCTTCTCTCTCGCTCTCCCTCCTCAATTTCTTCACTTGGAGCTCGGTTGGCTCCCCGTAGCCCGAGATCCGTGCGAATTTGGGGTTTAGATCCGTCCTGGGCGCCCGCATTGACTGGCTGTGACCTCAAAGGCGGCGGCTTGGAGCTAGATTTCGGTCGATTCGTCCCTCTGTCTGTACATCTGGGTGGGGTGCAGCTATCTCTGAGATTGAAATCGTGTACACAATGCTGGCAGCTGGGGCATCATGAACTTTGGTTCCGCATGCTTGGAGAAAAGAATCTGGGGTTTGTAGTAACGTCCTGATGTTTTTGAACGAGATGCTTAACTGAATTTATTTTACAATGGTGGAAGGATCTGACAAGCTTTCCTCCAGTGCGATTTGATTTAGAATGTCAAACTTTTGGTTAATTGTTCATGGAATCTGTGCGTTGGTTCTATATGCCATATCTTGAGATGCTTGATTTCACCCTTTTCTCTCCGTGGCTCCCTAGCTGTTTGAACTATTAATTTGTGGATCACCGACGTGATGTCTCATTTTTTTAGTCTGATATGGTCATCACTTATGTCCCATGTTTTGTCTAAAGTGGTCATCATCAGTGGTTTATTAAGCATTTATGCCTCAGACGGTACACAGCTTTTTCCTTGGATTCCGGTGGGATGCCCTACAGGTGGTTCTTAGCTGTAGTCTTTTGGATTCTTTCTCAACTTGATCAGAACACAGAGTCAAATTGCACAGGAATATGCAATGGCCGAAAGCTTGTGCCATGTGCTCTTGTCTGTGAAGTTGATTGTTTGTGTGGGCAGGCCAGATCGTGAGTGCTGGACCGTTTGATTCTTCTGATTTGTGGTGGTCAAGTATATCTTGAGATATAGGCCTAAAATGGCACCACAGAACCAGAACATGGTTTTGGCCTTTTGGGGCCCAAGATCCTGGTAGAATAGTAATGCCAGGCATCACGAGCACTTGCTGTTGGATTAAGCAGTAGTTGGCCAAGAACTTTCCTAAGCTAGTTAAATATTGGGCACACTATGAAGTTTCTGGGTCCAAATCATGACATAAATGTGGAAGTAGGGTGCTCTGGAATCGCTTGAGGGTCAATTACATTGCAATGTTTGGACAAAGTGCCAACCACTAAAATAATTGGCACAAGTTTTACACGTAGCTTCATTTGTCAGGATCTTGAGCAGTTGGGTTCAAATGGATTTCCTGTTACTTTTTTATTCAAATTTCTTGAATTTTGAATGCAACGCCCTTATACTTTAACTTTTGATTGACACAGCCATCATTATTCCAAGAAAATGGTTGCAGCAGCCTTTACAGTGGATTTGGACAAGCCTCTTGTATTCCAGGTAGCATAACTTTATATTTCTTTATATTTTATTTGAATGAAAATTTGGTATTTGTCATGTTACAATTATTTCTTGCAGACTTGCAGTGAAACATCACTGTAAAGTGATCTTTTTTTAAATCCTTTTTTTATCTTTATACACTCAAATGCTTTTTGACGCACCAGCAGTACACCTTATATCAGAACTTTGTTATACAAATGGATTTCCAATGAAATAGATAAATCTCTAACCAGTTGTCTAGTGTACATATGACCAAGAATTCGGTTGTTACATGTGTTATTATTGGTTAATTAACTTCTGGTGTCTATTATGTGTTTCTCACGTTGATATATATAATACATAATAGAAGTCTGCCATTATTTGCATTGCTGAAAATGGTGATTCAGTTAGTTTCCATGAGGTCACTGCTATGTACACCTTATAGTTGTCACTCTTGATTCATGCAGTCTTTTCCCCATTGCCTATTTCTTTTACTGGTGATTTGATGCCTGGGACTGGGAGCATATGAAATGCAGGTATTTGACAATTGTTTTCAATTACTTCTCTGAAATTTCTAGGTTGGGCATCTAGAGGAGCAGTATCAAGAATGGGTTCACCAGCCGATTGTTAGCAAGGAAGGGCCACGGTTTTTTGCAAATGATGTACTGGAGGTGAATATATATTCTATCTATTGCACTGCATAGCATCTGTAACCCTGAATACTGTGTTCTGATGAATGGTTCATTGTTCAGTTCTTAACACGCACGAAATGGTGGGCAGTTCCTCTTATCTGGCTGCCTGTTGTCTGTTGGTGCCTGAGTACTTCTATCCAGATGGGCCGTACAATTACAGAAGTAGCTATGATGGTTGTGTTTGGAATATTTCTCTGGACACTGATTGAATATGTTTTGCACCGATTCTTGTTCCACATAAAAACCAAAAGTTACTGGTAAGTTACTGTGCCAGTGATTGTTCAAGTTGAACTAGATGAGTTGAACATCTTTCTTATCACTGCCATTTGACGTGTGCCAGGGGGAACACAGCGCATTATCTTCTTCATGGATGCCATCACAAGCATCCCATGGATGGGCTTCGACTTGTCTTTCCACCAGCTGCCGCAGCTATATTGTGCTTTCCGGTAAATGAAATTCCTCATGTGTTACATATCAGGGTCACAATGGATGTTCCACAAATGATGAAATAACTTTCTAATTTGTTATAGGCTCCATTCTAGTCCTTTCTTCGTACTTTTATTTAATTGGCCAGTTGGTGCATGAAAGCTGTTAGATTTTTAAGCTAATCAGGGTTTCCTTTGGTAACTTCCATTTGCACATCGATAAACTTTTAATGTTTTCTTCCTGAACTGTTTGTCTAGTTCTGGAACCTGATCAAGCTATTTTCAACTCCATCTACCACTCCTGGCTTATTTGGAGGTGGCCTGTTGGGTTATGTGATCTATGATTGCACGCACTACTACTTGCATCATGGCCAGCCATCATCAGATCCTGCAAAACATCTCAAGGTTCTTATTTCATTTTGAATTTCGAAGCTTATCCAATTACTCTGTCTCATGTTACACTAACACAACTTTCTATTGTTCACCTCAGAAATACCATCTGAATCATCACTTCAGAATTCAAACTAAGGGCTTCGGGATAACTTCGACCCTGTGGGATCATGTATTTGGCACATTGCCTTCAACAAAATCTGTTGACAAGAGCACTTGATTCCTACTGAATCTTGTGCCTCGTGAAGCCTAATATTGAGGTAAGGCTTGCTCGCATTCCCTGCGGGCACTTTCTTAGGTCCAACTTTCTTTTCCAGTGTAATAGACTTGTGTTATGATCACGACTGATGAATCATCACTTGCAGATTCGGCATGGTTGGATATAGATTTGTTGGATGAGCTATTATTGTCCAGTTTCTGATTCTTCTCCACCGACCAACTGTAGATCTAATCACCAGTTGCAGGCTTGCACTCTCAGATGTCACTGAAGTTTCTCCGGTGGTTGCTTTGTCCAAGAACAATTTCATTTCAAGTCCAGTCCATCTGTGATCATTCGGATTATGTCTGTAATGCCTGTTGTTCGATTATCATGTATGTACAGAGAGTTTTCTAGCTAGTATAGCCTCTGCAATCGGCTGTTGTTAGCCACAGATATATATCTACATAATTTTGAGACAAGTAATTGCATACCAGATTGAACTTTTGTCAGTCCAATGAACTTCAGTTTTGTTGCGTGAATATGTGATACTATTATTGCCGCCAGTCCCCGCTTTCAACAAGCTATAGCCTATAGAACCTTGAACTCTACTACCAAACAATTGCAATCCTACTCCTAGTCCTAGACAGGATTGCTGTGCAATCTGTATGTGACAACAGGTCTGTTTCGCCATAATTGGGATGAAGCGTTTGATGATCCCAGGTTCTAGCATTCAGGCTGGTACAGTCACGCACTCAACGATCAACGTTAAACGTTTGTTAGTAGAATAACTCTGGCCACTCAGAACAGAACGCCACCATGCTGCGTACGTTTTAAAAATATATTTTCATATGGCAATTACAAAAATATTTATCAAATATCAGAAAATTCAGAAATATCTCACTGTCCCGCCACTTGGTACGACAATTAAGGTTGCAAAATGTGAACAGTACAAGCTACATGTTAGTGCACAGAAATTCAACATCTTGTAAAATCCATGGAAAAATAAATTTAACTCCATTTGGCATGGAACAAACTTTGATAGGTCCATAACTTTGCTAGGTTCAAAAGAGAGAGAGAGAGTGTGTGTGTATATATATAAATATAACGTTAAGAAGTCAAAGTTATGTTTTGGAGACCGTGTCGTTGCACTAAACGTCATTCTTTATCAATACAAATGGAGGGAGTATTTGTAGGCGTCAGCTTTAAAAACCCTGGATATGACGTTGTCATCTTCGGCGCCTGGCTTATTCGTCCACCTAGAAAAAAGGAGAGCAGAGATGAGTAAGGGCATTATTCATATAGCTAGAGCGCCTGCTGTATGATATATAGTGTCAGTAAATTGCTGGATGGACAAGAGTTATCAGAGCATTACTTGAAACGAATGCGAGGATGGTTGGGGTGGGCAGCCGCCTCATGCTCAAGCTTCTCCCTTGCTCTCCGGATCATATCTTTTTTGTTTTCACTGTCGTTGTAACCGGAATAAAGGCCAACAACAGAAACACTTACAATGGACGGGAGGTGGTCTAGGACCAGGTCGTCAAGGGTATATCTACCACCTTTCTTCCAGAGTTGCTCCCGCTCGATACGGAATGTAAAGTCTTGGAGCCTGGGCATAGCGCCTCGTGGGAACATACCTGGGACCGTGCCTGTTCCTTGTAGATCAAATTCACACCTCACCACACATGGGAAAGCATCAGGCCCAACCACACACCTTTTTTGCACCATCTCGTCGGGGGCATACATCACTATGAACCGGAGATGACGAAGACATGGCAGCGTGCCGAGGACTTGGATGTCCTCATTTCGCTCGTACTCCACAACTATGTCCAGGTAGGAGAGGCCGGGAAGCGATGCAGGTCTAATCCATGTGGGCAAAAACCTGCAGGCTAAATCAATTTGAAGCCGGCGCAGGTTGGCTAGTGGTTCCGCCATTGAGCCGTCGAGATTAGCAGAATAAAGGTGTCCACCAGAGTGTGGAATAATTTGTAGAGATTCAATTTTGGTCAGTTTGCCTAGGGATTTCACCAGAGCTTCATCATCCAACTCTGAGAATCTGACCTTGACCTTGACATCAAGTACCCTCAGTTGGGTCAGAGGTCCCAGCTCTTCAGCAAAGCATTTAGATATTACAATTCCCGACTCTAGCACTTCAAGGGACGTAAGTTTCTCCAGCCCATCTGGCAGATTTGTGCCCTTAACCCTCCGACCACGTAGGCACAACAATTGTCCTAGACCTTCAACAACACTCGATGGCAGTTCTTCTACTTCAGTGTCAGATACATCCAGTGTCTGCAAACATCGTAGCTTCCCTATCTCAACTGGGAGTTGATCAGGAATACCACCGTAGCTCCGGGTAGATAGACCTAGATACCGTAGGTGAGATAAGCTCCCGAGAAACCCTAACCTTGCGATGTCGTAAAGTTTGCAGCCTCGTAGATCCAATACACGCAAGAGATGGTAACATGAAAGGGAGGGTGTCGGATCAATTTCTACACCAGCAGATTTGAAGATAGTAAGGGACCTCAGTTTTGGCATCTTCATGGTAGGCCAAGTAGTACTATTATGCAGAGATAGCCTGCGAACCTCCTTACTTTCCATCCCATCACCTAATACAGTGGTGATGAAACATTCTTCTACTGACAAGGAAATGATGAGATCAAGTACTGTATCGTGCACACGGCAAGCCTTAGGTCTACCTTCCACATCGGCCATGTAAATGGGCTGGACCAGGCTTCTATTTACAAGCTCATTGAAGTAACTCTCTCCAATCTCAAGGAAACTTTGGTCTCCCTTTTTTTCTTGGACAAAACCTTCAGCTACCCACCTCCATATCAACACATCCTTTGTAATCTCATAATCTTCTGGAAATATGCTTAGGTATAATAAACATGTCTTCAGATGAGAGGGTAGATCGTAATAGCTGAGCAACAATATCTTCCTCATATCATCCATGCCAGGATTCCTCCCAAGTCCAGCACCAATTGAGTCACACACATCATGCCATACTTTTATATTCTCTGATTTATTAGCAAGCAAACTAGATGTGGTGACTATAGCTAATGGAACACCTCCGCACTTCTTTAGAATTTTTTCAGATACATCCAAAAACCTTGCAGGACATTTGTCTTTTGAGCCAAATATCCTCCCATAGAATAACATATCAGAGCTCTTATAAGAAAGTGGTTTGAGCCTATAGCAGTCTCCGATATGCTCAGCAACATCAATGATGCGGGTGGTCGCGATTATTCTACTTCTTATGTTATTCTCAATCAGAGCAAGTCCTATTACCTTATCCCGTGGCCCTTTATCCCATATATCATCAATAACAATAAGGTACCTATGCATAAGGCATAAATAAGTATACTAGTTATTAGCAATTTAAGGGAAGGGAATTTATTAGGTCTTCCAATATTCCAGTGGTAATTGCGTTATACAACAAATAATAGCTATTCCCAGTGGGGATTTCATTTTTGTGTTTCTAAGAATGCCACATAAGCAAGTAGAAAATTAATTTATAGATGAAATGGTTCATACAATGAGGTGTTTTATTTTAGTGTTTTATAGGCTAGGCATGCAAGACACAGACTTGTTGTAAAATGTGTATATAGAGTTTCATCTACATAAGACTCATTTCATCTGTCTCCTCATTAACTCTTTGGCACATCATCTAAAATGCTGACTTGACACCATATTTAATGTGCATGAAACTCTATGAAACCTTGCACTGGGACTAGACTTAGTGGGGTTTCGTAGATAGTTTCATTCATTAAATATGCTGATGTGATA
Source organism: Echinochloa crus-galli (assembly GCA_900205405.1). Taxonomy (NCBI): domain Eukaryota; kingdom Viridiplantae; phylum Streptophyta; class Magnoliopsida; order Poales; family Poaceae; genus Echinochloa; species Echinochloa crus-galli. Next base: position 163,820 of record OAMR01000495.1, read on the forward strand.
GACGAGAGTGGATGGAGAGTTTCATAGTATGTGAGAGGAGTTTCATCCTCATAAAACCCATATGGCTTAGTTATCTAGCTTTTAGTGTAGGTAACTGTGCAATTAAACTGTGCACTGAGACTGGTCTTACTAGTAGACTAGTAGCTCTAGCTAGAGTTGTGATTGGCCTATAGTTTTGTGTGAGGTGGTGGTGAAGTTCAGAAGTCATGTTTCTCTATGGACGATGAACATATATGTATAATTAATTCGTGCTCATGAGGTAAAATAAAAACAATTTTCGATAACAATAGAAGTAACAATACACAGTTGATACAAGCATAGTCATGTAAGACAACGATAAGCATAGGTAAGTGTATACTCCCTTCATCTCATGAAAAACACAATCCTACGATTCAAAAATTATTCCAAAAAAAGATACAATCATAGAAGTTGGATCACAAGTGGGACCCATGCTATAACTAATCCCTCCTTTATGCTCTGTGTCTACTTCTAGATAAGTGACTTCACTTTGGTAGACAACATGCAACGGTTTAGCACCCAAAATATATTCAATATAGCACAAATGACATGAATAGCATATTTTTACAAGCATAAGCATTTCTTTTTTCAGATTTTTGCAAATGGTACATGAAATGCCTTTGCAGCAAAAAGAAGCTTATGCCTCTCCACAAATTAACTCATGGGCTAAACATTCACAATGATACAATGGTCTTTGACCCAATTTGCAAGCCAAAGATTTCCAAACACAACCTAAGCATGAACAAGCATTTAGGCAAGAACAAGTCATGGTAATTCATCCACTCATGGGTGAGATTCAATTTTTTATTTCTTATCCAAAATTTTTGCAAACTCACATGTGTAAACAACAATGATATTAAGAGCTTTGCTAGTTACCACAAAGAACTACTAGCACGTCCACAAGCTTAAGAGTAGCAAATTAGAGTGATCAATCCATATGAGAGAAGCTTGTTCTAAAGTGCAAGATACGAAACAAATGCACACAATAATATACATATGCAAATGCAAAAGATACAAGATGCACAATGACATATATATATTACAACAAAGATGCAAAAAATGATATGGATGAACAACATAACATATCCGAGTGATCAAATGAAAAGCATGACATGAAGTTCATAAATATCATTCATCACCATAATATACAAAAGATAGCAAGATGAGTATACAATATCACAATGCTATCAAGAACAAGATGGCTAGCCTACCATGGTATATACATATAGTACAAAGAGCCTCCAAAACCCAACTCAGAAAGGAAAACACACTCCAAGCTCCCCTCGCAAACGGGCAAAAGTAGCTTGGTCAAGTGGTTTAGTGAGGATATCGGCTAGTTGGTTTTGGGTAGGCACATGGGATAGCTCAATTTTGCCTTTCTCAACATTATCTCTCAAGAAATGGTATCTCACTTCAATATGCTTGGTTTTGGAATGGAGCACGGGATTCTTAGCAACGCTAATGGCAGTTGTGCTATCACATAGAAGTGGAACTCGGGTATATCTCAAGCCAAAGTCACTCAAGGTAGAAATCATCCAAAGGAGCTGGGAGCAACAACTGGCTGCGGCCACATATTCGGCTTCGGTTGTGGATTGGGCTACACTTGACTGTTTGCGAGAAGACCAAGAGACCAAAGAAGAACCAAGGGGAAGTATTGTAGTTCTCCCATCATCGACATCTCAAATTCCCTGCTCATATCTTCAGAAAACTTTGCAACAAGAGCATTAGAAGAGCCACCAAAGATTATATCATCCACGTAAATCTGAACGATCAAGATGTCTCTGCCAACACGAAGCAAGAACAAGGTCTTATCAACAGTACCCATCACAAACCCCTTACCCATATGCAGATAAAAAGAGAAGGGCCGTGGAGTTTAGCCAGGAGAGTTCGTCTACACTGAAGGTGTCACCTATCAGAGGCACACGCAGATTCCAAGTCACGGAAAGCTAGCCCCCGCGGTACATCGGACCGTATCCGGTGCAAAGAAAAGTAGGAAAGGTGGCTTACCGGTTAGAGCTACCCGAGGCAATGTCAGACATACACCCAGTCTTTCACGTCTCTCAACTCAGAAGATGCCTGAGGGTACCAGAGAAAGAACATGTACCAGAAAATGAGATAGACCTATAGACAGACCTACGGTACCAGGAAATACCGGTCAAAATTTGGACACAGTCACCAAGAAAACCAGGAGTTCCGAGGTACGGATATGCAGAGTACAGTGGAGCAGACACAGTGTAAAAGAAGCCACCTGGGAAAGAGAAGATGCTGAAGAAAGAGTTCCCCCACCTGTTTAGGAACCAGCCGAATCTCGAGGAAGATTCCTTTTAAGTGGGGTAGGTTTGTAACGCCCGCGTTTTTAATCTCTGGAAAATCACCGTTTAATACACCCGGTAAAAATGTTTTCAAAATCTTTTACCGCCGAGCTCCGTTTCTACCACCGACACTGCCCGTGTCGTTTCCGCCACCGCTGTCCCCCTTCCTGTTTCTACCTCGTCATCACCACCCGCTTCGGTCTTTTCCCGCGTCACCCGCTCTTGGGTCGACCGCCGGCCGACCCTCGTTGGCCGACCGCCGCGACCGCTGTCGGTCTACCCACCGCGGAATCCCGCCAGTTTTCCCCCTCTCTTTCTTCCCCTCCCTTTTTCCTTCCCTTTCTCTTTCTCTCCCTTCCCTGTTCTCTCAGGGTGCCGGGCGTCTAAACCTCCTGTGCAGCCGCCGCCCTGTCTGCTCACCGCGATCGACCACCTACGCCGCCGCCGCCTGCGCCGGCCACGGCCGCCGCGTCGCTGCCACTGCTGCTCTGCTGTGCCGACCAACCGTCCTCCCTCGCCACCCCCTGCTCTGCATCACCGCGCCGCCCACGTGCCCTGCGGCACTGCTCGCCGCGGTACCGTGCCGCCCACCTCTGCACCGTCCACCGCACGCTGTCGCCGCACCGCTGCTCTGCTCGCCGCTGACGCCTGCGCGACCGTCCTCATGCCGTGCCGCCCATCGCCGCGACCCCACCACCGCCGTGCTCGTCGCTGCGCCGCTGCACACCGCGCCGGCCACGCGCGCTCGCCGCGCACCGCTGCCGTGCCGCCCTAGCCAAAGCCCTGCGCCGGCCGCGCCACCGACCACGCACGCACGCACGCCGTCCCACGAGCTCACCCGAGCTCCTCACCGCGCGCACCGCCACTGCGTCGACACCGCCCGAGCCGCGCACGCCACCGCCGGTCCCGTCGCAGCCCCCGCCGTACCGCTCGCCGTCGCGTCACGTCCCCACTCTGCGGCAAGCACAGCCCACACTGCTCCACCACAGCACCTCCACAGCGCCACCGTACCACCAGACCACCGGCTGCCTTCAATTCGACCCACCGGCCTCCTTTGCCGTCCACCGAGCACCGCTCGCCACCCCTCGTCGGGCCTCCTCCCCAGACCTCTTCTACGCTTAAAAGGGGCCCCGACCCACCTCCACCATCTCCCGCTCACCCGCCGTCCCAATTGCCTCCTCCGCCGCCGCAGCACCGCCGCCCCACTGCCATTGCCGCCGCCGCCGCCTGCTTCTGTGGGCAGCCCTCCACACCCTACCTCCGCCCGTGGTAAGACCCTAGGTGGACTCGCCGTGCCCCCTCTCCTTTTTCCCCCCGATCAATTCCACCCGAGCCGCCCCAAATCGCCGGCGAGCCCACGGCCGCCGCCGCCGATCCCCCTCCCTCTGCCTCTGCTCTGTTTCGGAGAAGAAGAAAGGGCTTTTTGCCCATAACCCCCTGCCCTCTCTGCTATTCTAACCCGCCGTCCAAACACTATTTCCTCTCCCTCTGGTTGTTTTGCCAGAACCCCCTGCACTATCCAATAATTACATAAAGGTCCTGTCCCTCAAAACAGCCACTAAACCCCCCCTAAACCCATCATTTCAGGCGCCATTTTAATCCCGTTTGACCCCAAACTCCACCACAACGATCACCAGTATACTTCCGCCACTCCCCTGCAGTCAATATCCAGAAATAATTCTGTCACCACTATCTCTCTTTAATTCCTTGCCTTTCTTTCCGAGCTCAGCAAAAACTTTATTTCCTTTATTTATTGTATGCCTGTCTGTGTGTGCTCTAGACGCTGCTGTGAACGAGGAAGGGTTCGAGCAGGAGCCGGGCTACGAGCAGGAGCTTGGAGACCAAGACCCCGGGCAGGAATCCCCCGAGGGTTGGGAGAACGGCAAACCTATGATAAAGATTGGGAGCAAAGTTTAGCATATGCAGAGTTCTCATACAACAATGGTTATCAGATTTATAAACACAACCTATGGCCTGTTTTAGAAAACTTGCATGTTTTACTGCTAAACCCGGTTGGATAGCCATACCTTGATTGTTATGCCTGGTTCCTTGTCAACCTACACATCTAGATGTGTATAAGAGACAGCCATGAATGTTAGTCACTGCTAGAAATGCTTAGGACTGGTTTATTACTACACTCTACTCCAATAATATTTTATGAGTTTATAAAAGCAACCGCGTGTGTGCTTAAAATGAGGAAAATGGTTTATGAGAAGGAAATGTGTATTGATGGATGAGACGGATGGTGCTTCCTGTGTGAAACACGGAGGTGAGCTCGAGTCCGTGTGACTGAGCTTGGAGGGAGTTGTCTATCCTGTCACTGTTTTGGATGATGTCGATGTGTCATCTTGCCTAACCCACTTCACCGTACCACCACATGACCATTGTATGTGGCAACGGCCTAGCATAAATCCCACTAGTTAAACTGTCGGTTATGTGGTGTGCTGGAGAGCAACAGTGGGCCATGGAGCCGGGGATACGAGCTATGTGAGTTATGCCCCTGGGTAGAACCTCACTGGTAGGTTGCTGACCCCCTGGTCGTATCTGTGGTAACTGGTCGGTTTAGCTATGGTGGGTAATGGCTCTGATAGGAGCTGCACTGACACTAAGGTGTTCATGTTGTGGTAGCCTTCTTGTGGTTGTGTACACCTCTGCAGAGTTAAAACCTATCCGGATAGCCGTGTCCACGGCATTGGGCGAGTTATGGCTTGGTCACTTCACTAGTCCCCTGTTTTGGTGGAAATGTTGGTATTGAGTAAAGATTTTGGATTTGGGCTACGACAGAGGGAAGTCTGGTAGCAGTAGTTTGGTGTTGAGAAAGAACAACCAGTTATACAATGTTACTACTAAAACTGTTGAGAAAACCCTTTATAAATAACCCTTGCATGTGTAAAACTAGCTTTGCTGCAAAATAAACCATAAACCTGTCCTTGATTATTATCCTTGCATACTCTGTTATATACCTTCCGTAGATGTGTTTGTGCTTGCTGAGTACGTAAGTACTCACCCTTGCTTAATTTGCTACAGAAGTGGATCCAGACTTTGTCCCTGAGGACGTCGAGTAGGAGGGTTCGTTCTGCACCCAACCTTTGCCTGTGTGTTAGGGTCACCCGCTGGAAGCCGCATGCGTTGCCACTCTGATGAAGACCTCTACGTTCTCAATCTTTTTATCTGGAGCTTAGTGTTAGTTCTGCTTGTTGTGGCCCTGCAATGCCACCGTCTCTCGTAATGTTGTTTTTGTACTGAACCAACTGTTGTAATAATGTGAACCAGCATCCCGGGACTGGTATTTGTATCACATTAAGTCTTCTCTTTCGAGGGGACGCTTCAGGGGGATGGACCATCATCAACCGTATTCGTCGTAGTGGAAGTAGTAGGTACAAGGACCATCGGAGAAGCGTCATCTCCATCATCTTCTTCAACATCTCCATCCTTGTCTTCAAAGATCGTCTGTCCCATTTCTTCATCACCTGCACACTCAAAGACAGAAGAACTACATGGAATTGTCTCGTCGAATATTACTTCGCCACTTTACCCATAACCCCCTGGCATTCTTCATATTCGAACCCGCAGTCCAAACTTAAAACTCTCTCTCTCTCTGACACGTTTACACAAAGCCCCCTGAACTTTTAACAAATTAACCCGCAGTCCACAGCACTATTCCCCCTCTCTCTGTTATATTCACCAGAGGCCCCTGAGCTTTCCCATATTTACAAACAGGTCCTTTTCCTTTTTAAACAGCCCCTAAAACTCCCCTGAACCCGTCATTCCATGCGCCAAATTAATCCCGTTCGACCCCAAACTCCACCACAATATCCACCAATATATTTCCGCCAAATCCGACCAGTCCATACTCAAAATAATCATGCTATCATCAGTCGCTCTCTTTTTCCGTTCCTTCTTTCCGAGCTCAGTAAAAACTTTTTCTTTTATTTATTGGGTGTTTGTTTGTGTGTGCCGTAGACTCCGCTGTGAACGAGGAAGGACTCGAAGAGGAGCAGTGCTTCGAGCAGGAGTTTGGAGACCAAGACCCCGGGCAGGAATCCCCCGAGGGTTGGGAGAACGGCAAGTGCAATCCCATCCTTTGATGCATATTCTTGTCCTAGTTTTTATAAACACAACCTATGGCCTGTTTTACAAAACTTGCATGTTTTACTGCTAAACCCGGTTGGATAGCCATACCTTGATTGTTATGCCTGATTCCTTGTCAACCTAGACTAATGTTTGAATATGACATGGCTCTGTTTGAATATTAGTCACTGCTAGAAATGCTTAGGACTGTTTTACTATTATACTCTCTATAAAAATCATTTGGTGTTTACAAAAGCAACCGTGTGCGTGCTTTAAAATGAAAGAAATGGATTTTGGTGAATAAAATGAGTATCCGTGTGGGATGAGACAGACGGTACTTCTTGTGTGAAATACCGAGGTGAGCTCGTACCTCTGTGGTTGAGCATGATGGGAGATGTCTTTCCTGGCACAGTTTTGGGATGATGTTGATATGACATCTTGCCTAACCCTTTTTATCGTACCACCACTCGACCGTTGTATGTGGCAACGGCCTAGCATAAATCCCACTAGTTAAGCTGTTGGTTATGTGGTGTGCTGGTGAGCAACAGTGGGCTATGGAGCCGGGGATACGATCTATGTGAGTTATGCCCCTGGGTAGAACCTCGCTGGTAGGTTGCTGACCCCCTGGTCGTGTCTGTGGTAACTTGTCAGTTTAGCTATGGTGGGTAATGGCTTTGATAGGAGCTGCACTGACACTAAGGTGATCATGTTGTGGTAGCCTTCTTGTGGTTGTGTACACCTCTGCAGAGTTAAAACCTATCCGGATAGCCGTGTCCACGGCATTGGGCGAGTTATGGCTTGGTCACTTCACTAGTCCCCTGTTTTGGTGGAAATGTTGGTATTAAGTAAAGATTTTGGTTTTAGGCTACGACAGACGGGGAGTCTGGTAGCAGCAGTTGGTGTTGAGAAAGGACAATCAGTTATACAATGTTACTACTAAAACCGTTGAGAAAACCCTTTATAAAGTAAACCCTTGCATGTGTAAAACTAGCTTTGCTGCAAAATAAACCATAAACCTACCCTTGATTAATATCCTTGCATACTCTGTTATATACTTTCCGTGGATGTGTTTGTGCTTGCTGAGTACGTAAGTGCTCACCCTTGCTTAATTTGTTACAAAAGCGGATCCAGACCTTGTCCCTGAGGACGTCGAGTAGGAGGGTTCGTTCTACACCCAACCTTTGCCTGTGTGTTAGGGTCCCCCGCTGGAAGCCGCATGCGTTGCCACTCTACCGGCCTCTGGGTAGCAGTAGACCCCGAGAAGGTAGAAGCAGTCTCAAACTGGCAACAACCAACCAATACAATGCTATGTATGCATTTAATGGCCCCATTTGGGCCAGAAACAAAACGATGCAATGATTCGGGCCAGAAATAAAACGAACACACCCAATCCACTTTTTTGGGCCAAATAGTGATGTTTTGGTTCTTTTTGTCCATTTTAGTTACTATGCCGGAGCCATGCTGGGGTTACATTTAATGCACCGAGTCGGGCCAGAAACGAAACGATGCACCGGGCTAGAAACGAAACGAACGCACCCAATCCAATTTTTTGGACCCAATAGTGAAGTTTTGTTTCATTTTGTTCACTTTAGTAACTATGCCAGAGCCATGCCGGGGTTACATTTAAGACCCAATAGTGGGCCTTAAACGAAATGATGCACCGATATGGCCTAGAAACGAAATGAACGCACCCAATCCACCTTTTTGGACCCAATAGTGATGTTTAGAAACGAAACGAACGCACCCAATCCACTTTTTTGGACCCAATAGTGATGTTTAGGTTCGTTTTGGTCAGTTTCGTTACTGTGCAAAAAACAATGCTATGTATGCATTTAATGGCCCGATTCGGGCCAGAAATGAAACGAACACACCCAATCCAGTTTTTTGGGCCAAATAGTGATGTTTTGGTTCATTTTGTTCAGTTTAGTTACTATGCCAGAGCCATGCCGGGGTTACATTTGATGCACCGAGTCGGGCCGGAAACGAAACGATGCACCGATTCGGGCTAGAAACGAAACGAACGCACCCAATCCACTTTTTTGGACCCAACATTGATGTTTTTGTTCGTTTTTATCAGTTTTGATACTGTGTTGGAAACCATGCCGGGGTTACATTTAATGCAACGAGTCGGGCCTTAAACGAAATGATGCACCGATATGGCCTAGAAACGAAATGAACGCACCCAATCCACCTTTTTGGACCCAATCGTGACATTTTGGTCAGTTCTATTACTGTCTCGCAAACCATGTCGGGGTTATATTGAATGCACCGAGTTGGGCTGGAAACGAAAGGATGCACCGATTTATGCTACAAATGAAATGAATGCACCCAATCCACTTTTTTGGACCTTATAGTGATGTTTTGGTTCAATCTGGTCAGTTTTGTTACTGTGCTGGAAACCATGCCGGGGTCACATTTAATGCTCCGAGTCGGGCCGGAAACGAAACGATACACCGATTCATGCTAGAAACGAAACGAACGCACCCAATCCACTTTTTGGGACCCAACATTGATGTTTTTGTTCGTTTTTATCAGTTCTCTGGCTTCTCACTAGGTTTGAGACCACTCGTCTCTCCCTCAACACTCGTTTCTCCCACAAAGATCACTCTCTTTTGGAAGTTGTTGGTTTGAGGTGGGAATTCTGGTGGATCTGGAGTGGTGTCAAAGAGTCGGGCTGGAAACGAAAGGATGCACCGATATGGCCTAGAAACGAAATGAATGCACCCAACCCACTTTTTTGGACCCAATAGTGATGTTTTGGTTTGTTCTGGTCGGTTTTGTTACTGTTCCGGAAACCATGCCGGAGTTACATTTAATGCACCGACTCGGGCTGGAAACGAAATGATGCACGGGCTAGAAACGAAATGAACGCACCCAATCCACTTTTTTGGACCCAACATTGATGTTTTTGTTCTTTTTATCAGTTTTGATACTGTTTTAGAAACCATGCCGGGGTTACATTTAATGCAACGAGTCGGGCCTTAAACGAAATGATGCACCGATATGGCCTAGAAACGAAATGAATGCACCCAATCCAATTTTTTTGGACCCAATATTGATGTTTTTGTTCGTTTTGGTCAGTTTTGATACTGTGTTGGAAACCATGCCGGGGTTACATTTAATGCAACGAGTCGGGCCTTAAACAAAATGATGCACCGATATGGCCTAGAAACGAAATGAACGCACCCAATCCACCTTTTTGGACCCAATAGTGACGTTTTGCTTCGTTTTGGTCAGTTTAGTTACTATGCCGAAAGATTTGGGCTAGAAACGAAACGAACGCATCCAATCCACTTTTTTAGACCCAATAGTGATGTTTTCGTTCATTCTGGTCAGTTTTGTTACTGTTCCGGAAACCATGCCGGAGTTACATTTAATGCACCGACTCGGGCTGGAAACGAAATGATGCACGGGCTAGAAACGAAACGAACGCACCCAATCCACTTTTTTGGACCCAACATTGATGTTTTTGTTCGTTTTTATCAGTTTTGATACTGTGTTGGAAACCATGCCGGGGTTACATTTAATGCAACGAGTCGGGCCTTAAACGAAATGATGCACCGATATGGCCTAGAAACGAAATGAATGCACCCAATCCACTTTTTTGGACCCAATAGTGATGTTTTGGTTCCTTTTGGTCAGTTTAGTTACTATGCCGAAAGATTTGGGCTAGAAACGAAACGAACACATCCAATCCACTTTTTTGGACCCAATAGTGATGTTTTCGTTCATTTTGGTCAGTTTCGTTACTGTGTAAGAAACCATGCCGTGGTTGCATTTAATGCACTGATTTGGGCCAGAAACAAAACGATGCAACGATTCGGGCCAGAAATAAAACGAACACACCCAATCCACTTTTTTGGGCCAAATAGTGATGTTTTGGTTCATTTTGTTCATTTTAGTTACTATGCCGGAGCAATGCCGGGGTTACATTTAATGAAACTAATGCACCGAGTCGGGCTGGAAATTAAAGGATGCACCGATTCTGGCTACAAACGAAACGAGCGCACCCAATCCACTTTTTTGGACCCTATAGTGATGTTTTGGTTCGTTCTGGTCAGTTTTGTTACTGTTCCGGAAACCATGCCGGGGTTACATTTAATGCACCGAGTCTTGTCGGAATCCTAAAGCCATGCTGGGGTTACATTTAACGCACCGAGTCGGGCTGGAAATGAAAGGATGCACCGATTCTGGCTACAAATGACACGAGCGCACCCAATCAACTTTTTTGGACCCTATAGTGTTGTTTTGGTTAGTTCTGGTCAGTTTTGTTACTGTTTCGGAAACCATGCAGTGGTTACATTGAATGCACCTAGTCGGGCTGGAAACGAAAGGATGCACCGATTTATGCTACAAATGAAATGAATGCACCCAATCCACTTTTTTGGACCCAATAGTGATGTTTTGGTTATATAACTTAACACAGCTTGCTCGGAAGGACAAGAGACTCGGCACAAATGTCTCTCTTCTAACCGCCAAGGTGACACATGCCAACTCGTGACAAGCTCACCCTAGGAACGATTAGGAAAACTCAAACCAACGTGGGTGCAAAGATATAACCGAGATGATGATTGAACGCTAATTGCAACAGTAGAGAACAAGTGCAAAAAGGAAAGGAGAAAGGAGAAACAAACCTCTACTTACCTGGGCCGACTTGCTCCTTGGTGCTGGCCTGCTGATGGAGTTTGCTGGGCCGTGTGCAGGAGCTTTGGGCCTCGCGAGCTGCAGCACACCCTGCTGGGCCGCCCCGCCTGGGCTTTGCCGCTCGAGCTGGGCCTGCTGCGCCCCGTGGGCCGCAGCTGCTTGCTGCTGTGCCGAGGCTGCGGCTTCGTGGGCCGCGCGCGCAGCTCTGCTGGGCCTCCTGCGCCGGGCCGGGAAGCTTGCGCGCTACCTAACCCGACGAACAGCAAGAACATTTCAAGAACAACTCAATCTTCCTACTAATTGATCTCCCAAATTACTCCATGGATTCGCACGAAACTTGAGCCAAATGTTCACAACCCCAAGGGCTAATAGATCCACGAGCTAGATCCGAAAAAGCTCAAGTATACATGACGAATTTTGGAGCAAACCGAAGAACACACCTCCCACGAGTTCATCCACAAAACTTCAAATCAAGACCGATTCCCGGCGTTTGAGGGGCCAAGATCATCCACAAAGAGGCGCAAGGCACTCACCCATCATCCCCTCAAACAAATTCGGAGCCAAACGGTCTAGAAACGAATAATCGAGGTGACCACGAAAATCCCAAAAAAACCACCGAAAAACACCACGGGAAACAAAGGAGAGATTCAACTAGCACATAAAATCTTCCATAATCACAGAGGACAGATTCTATACAAGGCTAGCAACCTCCCAACATCCTCCCACTCGGATTTACATGAAGCACAAGCTAGCATAGAGAGAGAAACTAGAGAGAGAGAGCAAGAGAGAAAATGAGCTAGGGTTCCAAGAGATGAGTTGCCATCCCCCTCTACCTCTATATATATTGAGTCACCTGGAGATAACAAAAGACCAAACTACCCCTACAAACATAAAACAAGATACACACCCCTCAGGGGCAATTTTGGAATAAACCAGATATTTCTCCCGGCCAGGCACGCCGTCCATCCGGTCTTGCTTCCCTCCGACGCAAGCTCCCGGACCCCGCCGCGTGTCCACCGCTTCGAAGCTTCCCGAACGCGCCCGGATCACCGTCTCCGTCACGTTGGGCCTTCGGGCTCGGTTTTGAGGCACAAAACCGAAAACCCTCCTCCGATGGTTTTGTGGCCCAACCATCAAACCCCGCGTGCAAGCTTCGGTCGTCAACCGCTACCTTGCACCAGCTCCAAGTCTTCAACTTCGTCTTGCTTTTCTTGCACCATGCCGACCGCACTCGATCTCGTCTGGCCACCGGGTCCCTCGAACCAAGCCTACTCGTCTCCACTCCTCGGAGACCTTTCGCGCTTGTTCTTCACCTGCACCAACGCAAATCCAGCCGCATCGAACACCTGCAATACTCAGCCAAGAGTCAGTCCACACAACGTTGTCAATCACTCATCACATTGAGGAACGACCATCCATCGGTCCTCGGACACACATGGTCCTCAAGTTTCCACAACAATTGACTTTCCAAAGCATAGTTCTGTCCGCGGCCATATATATTGTTGAAAATAGTATAGGCTGCGTGGAATTCCGATGCATGGAAATAGTCAAGCTAAGGATGCGTGGAATTAGATAACCCCCTAAGCTTAGAGCTATATACGGTATTTGTTCCACCATCGACGTCATATCTCTCGCCATCCAGCTAGCTGATTCATGTGGGTTTTGTAAATCTCCCAGCAAATTAAACGTCTAACAATTTCTAGAAAGAATACTAGTGAAAAGACATGCTGTGTATGCCATACAATAATTTTGCTAAAGATTTCTGGTCAATCAATCTTAATTGGGCAACACTACTGGCGAGTGGCGACTGAAGCTAAGCTTAACTATCTCTTAAAATTCCACAACAACAATTGACTTTTCCAGCCCACATTCTCATAAGCCATTCATATAAATAAACCATATGTTTCTGATATATAGGATAACTGTGTACTATAGCAGACAACCCACAACTTCATTAGCATCATCATCGTCCATGGCGCCCCCGGCGGCCTCTTCGCTCCTCCTCATCCTCCTCTGTGCCCTCACCGCCGGCGCCAGCGCAGCCACCTTCACGATCACCAACAACTGCAGCTTCATATTGTGGCCGGCGGCCACTCCCGTCGGCGGCGGCTTGCAGCTCAATCCAGGCGAGACGTGGACCATTAATAATGTCACCGTCGGCACCTCCGGCAGGATTTGGGGCCGCACGGGGTGCACCTTCAACAACGGCGGCGGCGGCCACTGCGCCACCGGCGACTGCGCCGGTGAGCTCTCCTGCCGCGTTCCTGGGAATAACGCCACGGAGGCCGACTTCACCATTACCAGCGACCGCGACTACTACGACATCTCACTGATCGACGGCTACAACCTGCCCATGGACTTCTCGTGCAGCACCGGCGTGAACCTCAGGTGCAGGGAACCTGCATGCCCCGTCGGGTTCCTCTTTCCGGGCGACGACATGAAGGTCAGTGAGTGCAATGGCAACAGTAACTACCAGGTGACCTTCTGCCCATGAAGCTCTAGCTGCTCCTCAATAAAGTTGATGAATAAAGTTGATCGATGCGGGGTCATATGGCAATAATATAAGTTGATGAATAAGGTGATGGTGAGTTTTGTCACACAAATGTATGGTCTATGTAATTCATATGTATGGCACAAGAGAATAAACATGAGTGCTTGATTCTGGTTTAAAAGACGCCTTGTTCATCTGGCTTATTAGCCACCAGCCAACATTGTTTTTGTTTTTCTCTCAGCAAAAACCAGCACCAGCTACCAGCCACCAGCCAGCCGAAGAAGCGCGTTTACACGTGTAAGGTTTGTTTGTGGCACCAACAGTTCGCGCACTAAAAGTTTATTAAGTCAATTGAATGGATCAGCTATATATAAATATGTGGCCACGATGGAATTTTCTGTTCTTGGAAAGAACTAGACATTAAATCAAGTTATACATGCAACACTAGCTATCCACTCTGTTCATACAAAAAATCAAGTTAGTTAAAGTTCTGCTAATGCAATAAATTAAGAACTAGGAGAGAGATTACACGTTTCTGGAAAAAGTTTGGGATGTGGCGTAGAATTTTCTAATGCAAGCATGTGTGGGGTTGAGCTGGCTGCCGACCGCATTATTAGCTAGGGCACATATATACATTATATATGTAGGTCTTCAATTACGTGCAGAAGATCGAGCCGCAGATATATATGACTTGGGATGTGGGCATCATTTTCATGCCATCGATATCTCTCGATCGCCAGCTACATAATTTTAGCGTAGAGTACATGAAGACTAATAAAAATCGCCGACTAGAAAACTTGACTAGATATTGTCAAAGACCAGACAAGCTCCGAAACTATTTTTGGATTCATTTACTCCGACAACTATATCAATTGGATTAAGTTACCTCTTAACAAAGTTTTTTTTAATTTTTTGTTTCTCCATGCACACGTGCAGCTTTAAGTTAAAACTTTGCATTGTCGGTTAATAGGGGACATC
>OAMR01000495.1:179135-197904 GCA_900205405.1 Echinochloa crus-galli
CAGCAACAACAACCACCGTTCCTCCGCCGCCGGCGACAACCGCCGCACCTACTCGCTCGGCTCCTTTGACTACCGCGTCACCCAGCCTCCGGGTGGCTTCGCGAGCATATCGACCGCCTCGTCCCTCTCCGGCTGGTGGAGCACGCGGTGGTGCCAGAGCCAGGGCCATGACGACGGAGATTAGGAGGAGACCTGCAGAGTACATGAGCATATACAGGATGCCACTGCGACGGGGTTTGCGGGATAAAACGATAGTGTAGCGGTCCATGATGATTTACGGGACGCCGCTGTAAAAAGTCTTAGTCTCAATCAGCAATGGCGTGCCGTTGTACACATAGTATATTATGGGGGTTCGTTTCTCTGTAGGATCCAATAAGTTAGGCAACTACAAATGAATCATGTGTTTTTTCCTCCGGTAACTTGTCAAACGATTTTTCAATCTTTCGGCTGGATTTATCATAGATACAATACTGAAGTCTGAAGAGTGAAGATAGGGTTGATTATCAGTGCACATTCCACAACAAGTCAACAATTGACTTTTCAAAGGCTAGTTCTGTCCCTGGCCGGCCATCTATCTATAATGTTGAAAATAGTTTAGTCTACCTGGAATTCCAATGCATGCATTGATGGAAATAGTCAAGGATACTGCGTCCTCACCGCCGGCGCCAGCGCAGCCACCTTCACGATCACCAACAACTGCAGCTTCATATTGTGGCCGGCGGCCACTCCCGTCGGCGGCGGCTTGCAGCTCAATCCAGGCGAGACGTGGACCATTAATAATGTCACCGTCGGCACCTCCGGCAGGATTTGGGGCCGCACGGGGTGCACCTTCAACAACGGCGGCGGCGGCCACTGCGCCACCGGCGACTGCGCCGGCGAGCTCTCCTGCCGCGTTCCTGGGAATAACGCCACGGAGGCCGACTTCACCATTACCAGCGACCGCGACTACTACGACATCTCACTGATCGACGGCTACAACCTGCCCATGGACTTCTCGTGCAGCACCGGCGTGAACCTCAGGTGCAGGGAACCTGCATGCCCCGTCGGGTTCCTCTTTCCGGGCGACGACATGAAGGTCAGTGAGTGCAATGGCAACAGTAACTACCAGGTGACCTTCTGCCCATGAAGCTCTAGCTGCTCCTCAATAAAGTTGATGAATAAAGTTGATCGATGCGGGGTCATATGGCAATAATATAAGTTGATGAATAAGGTGATGGTGAGTTTTGTCACACAAATGTATGGTCTATGTAATTCATATGTATGGCACAAGAGAATAAACATGAGTGCTTGATTCTGGTTTAAAAGACGCCTTGTTCATCTGGCTTATTAGCCACCAGCCAACATTGTTTTTGTTTTTCTCTCAGCAAAAACCAGCACCAGCTACCAGCCACCAGCCAGCCGAAGAAGCGCGTTTACACGTGTAAGGTTTGTTTGTGGCACCAACAGTTCGCGCACTAAAAGTTTATTAAGTCAATTGAATGGATCAGCTATATATAAATATGTGGCCACGATGGAATTTTCTGTTCTTGGAAAGAACTAGACATTAAATCAAGTTATACATGCAACACTAGCTATCCACTCTGTTCATACAAAAAATCAAGTTAGTTAAAGTTCTGCTAATGCAATAAATTAAGAACTAGGAGAGAGATTACACGTTTCTGGAAAAAGTTTGGGATGTGGCGTAGAATTTTCTAATGCAAGCATGTGTGGGGTTGAGCTGGCTGCCGACCGCATTATTAGCTAGGGCACATATATACATTATATATGTAGGTCTTCAATTACGTGCAGAAGATCGAGCCGCAGATATATATGACTTGGGATGTGGGCATCATTTTCATGCCATCGATATCTCTCGATCGCCAGCTACATAATTTTAGCGTAGAGTACATGAAGACTAATAAAAATCGCCGACTAGAAAACTTGACTAGATATTGTCAAAGACCAGACAAGCTCCGAAACTATTTTTGGATTCATTTACTCCGACAACTATATCAATTGGATTAAGTTACCTCTTAACAAAGTTTTTTTTAATTTTTTGTTTCTCCATGCACACGTGCAGCTTTAAGTTAAAACTTTGCATTGTCGGTTAATAGGGGACATCATAACATGTGTTAAAAATACAATATGATTTTTATAATAAATTTGATAGGTTAGGACATCTAATAATAAATAATTAATCTTTGGGACAGGAAAACCATATGAAAATTAGTAATGAAAAATTCATCAGATAATTTCCAAAATAGGTTATGATACCCACTAGCACCGTTTAACTCTGAACTTAGAACTCCACTTGGGCATGAAGAAACAAAAATAAAATCTTATTAAGTTGTAAATTGGACGACTAATTGAAATAGTTGAGGCGTAAATTGAACAAATATTAGTTTAGGAGGTTATCTTGTCTTTGGCCATACTTGAGAAGAGCAATTTTGGAACATCTCAATTCTTCAATGGCCATAAAATAACTTTTGTCGTAGCCACCATTTGTAATTAGATTAGACTCTTTGATAGACGTGTCAAAAGTCAGGTTGAAACCCTCGAGTAGTTGACAGGACACACACTGTAGAAGACGTGCAGCTTATTGATGTTTTTACGAAAGTACTACATTGATCACATGCTTGCACGCATGGACGATTCGGAAAAAAAATAACATGCGCGCGGTGCGCATTGTGCGCGCTCCCGCCTGCTGCCGCTGCCCGATGGTCCCGCTGCCTCCCCTGACCGGCCTCCTGCCTGCACGTCAGATTGAGCAGGGAACTGTATTTTATTCCGACGATTCACGATCGTCTTATTCATTAGTTAACTTATTATTTTCCCATAATAATGCAGTGCACACTATCCTTTGTCCGAGCACCGGTACCGCCTGCCGCCTCTCATGGGCAGAATGTCACCTTGTAGTTGCTGTTGCCACGGCAGCCATGGTTCTTGGTATTATCGCTAGGATAGAGGTACGCGTCAGGGCAGCGTGGTTCACGGCATCGCAGGTTGAGGCCATTGCTGCAGGAGAAATCCATGGCGATGTTGTAGCCGTCGATGACGGAGAGGTCGTAGTAGTCGTTGGCGCCGCCGCCGCCGATGGTGAACTCGGCCAGCGTCAGGGGAGGCTGCCCGGAGAGGGTGCAGGAGAGGGCGCCGCCGCAGTCGCCGGAGGCGCAGTGGCCGCGGCCGGCGCCGTTGAAGGAGCAGCCGGTGCGGCCCCAGATCCTGCCGCTTTTGGTTCCGGCCGGCACGTCCAGGGTCCACGTCTGGCCGGGGTTCAGCTGCCGGCCGCCGCCGACGGGGGTGGCCGCCGGCCACACCGTGTAGCCGCAGTTGTTCTTGATGGTGAAGGTGGCGGCGCTGGCGCCGGCGGCGAAGGCAGCCGCAAGGACGAGGAAGAGGATGGATGAGGTCGCCGGAGACGCCATTATTGGTACGTGCCTGTGGAATGTGATGCTGTGTAGGAAGTAGTATGGGCGCATGAGTATTTATAGACTTGCTTGAGAGAGAATGATCGATGTGTTGAAATTATTCAGCGATGATGTTGAAACAACACCTTTAGGTGTTGAGGTTAGTCAATGTTGGCTGGAATTGAGATGCTGCCAATTTGATTTCCTGGAGCGGAAGCGGCAGGACTAGAACATATAGTAAGTCACAGTTAAGCTACGATATATATTTTTTCGATAAGGGAAGTTTTATTGAAATCAAGATTGTTACATCGAGATGATTACAAAAACTTTGAGATCCTTCCGACCTCTGCATAGCTACGATATATATGTATATATCATGTAATAATCATATTTGATATCAGGTGCCCAAATACAACACAGGATGTAACAAATATATATATGTTCAACTGTCAGGGTTAACCACTAAGAAAGTAATAGCAGGCTAGGGAAACTTAGGCAATAAAATAATAATGTAACTAAGGAAAAAAGAAGAATAGGTTAGATGATATTGTTCTTTTGAACTTCCGTGCACGTGTTAGATCGATCAACTGGAACTTGTAGCCGGTGTGATTCATCGATCTGGAGGCTCAGGAAACATGAATTATTTTTTTCCTAAAAATAAACCAAGCATCAAGCCTACGAAATATATCAATTTAACTTTTATGCATCGACTACGTTAAATTTAGTGAACAGCTTGAGATGTATGGGAATGTTCAATGTAAATGTTTTTCTGTGTATAAAATAATTTATTTGGAAAACATGGTCCACTATTCTCTGTGCACTAGCGTGTTACAGATCGATCAGCTGGAATTTGTGGCATGCTTCGTCTAGAGATGTGGAAATATGCAGTCGTTCTTGACCGGGCATCGGTCATAGCGGGAGGAGATCGAGAGGCCTAGAGAGATGTGGAAATATGCAGCCGTTCTGGGGAGCGACCACTGACACAAGCAGATAAGATGGAAAATTTTTCTGGGTCATAGATTTCTAAGAGTTTTCGCGTATGTACAGCTGGTTGCACAATGTTTCTATGGAAATTTGCATCCACAAGTCAGCAATCAGCTACTGTTTGAAGACCTAATTCATTAGCTGCCCTAGAATTCCTTCTTTTTTCCACGTATCTGCTAAACTTTTTCCACCGGTAGCATGTGAGTGTACGTACCAGATAGTTAATTCCTTCTAGATTAGTTACTTCAGTTCTAGAACAACTCGTTTGGTTCCAGCAAAAAGAGTACTCATTCTAATTTAAGAAAAACTTAACCTAGTGAAATAAAATAAATGCCGAGGCAGTGGAATTTCTTTTTTATGGTGTCAACAAGGAAATGGTAAAATTTGATATATTTATCATGCAGATATCACGAGTTCATATAACCTCTTCTATTTCCTTAGAAAAATGATGCAAGTACGCAACTACACCCGAACTGATTGGAGGTCACTTGACAAAGTTTTTTTATGGTGAAATTGTCACCAGGGTTCGAGTCATCGATTCACTATGAGTATTATATTTTCCTGGATTATTTCGGCAATTGACCAACGCTATTCTTTCAATAGTAGCTGACCTCTTCACCACACAGAGAGGTGCATACGATGACTTCGTGAATATTAAGACTGGATCTGTCGGTCCGGAGATGTCTCTGTCGACAGCAAGACGTCCTCGACCCAATCTATCCGAGGTGCTCATAAAGATAAAATTTGTGTATGTATTTACATAGGTGAATTTGAATTGTGTACATGTAAATATCTGTATCTTTAAAAATAGAGTATGCACTAAACATACATTTTAAATTTATTTTTAGTTTTTTAGGTGATTTATTTTTTGTTAAACAACGCACGCATTTGGGATGTCGCCTCGTGAGCCCGGAGGCTCATTTTGGCCCAAAAGGTGGAAATTAGAGAATAATGCTGTGTTCAGACTGATATGGATTGGGCCAGGCTCAATGAATTAGAGAAGGAAAGGAAAAGAAAACTCCAGTCCTACCTATTGATGAACGAATTGTCTCGTTTCCGTTAGCCTTTTTTATGAGCACCTACACAATCCCATTAGGAACTGAAATAGCCTTCTTGTCCTGCCAGTCGAAAGAGCAACTGCATGCATGCTCGTTTCTTTCTTTTTCTGAAACACAGTACAATCGCCTCATGTCTATTTGCAAAGGCACGTCCTCTGTTTTGAACACAGGTGCGCAGAGACAGTTTCTCCTAGGAGCAACTTCTAGAGATGATCAACAAATTTTAAGATTGACGAAGTCAAAATATATACACGCACTGTTTTTCTGATATATTTTAGAAATTAGTGCCGATGCATTTTTCTGTGCTAACCAACATGCCCAATATTGTCAGTGAGAGTTGTTTCTGTTGACTTTGTCGATCTTAGAACATGTCGATCGGTCAGTTGTTTTAGTACGTGCTGCATATATGCCGTATCCAACCAAACTAGTGTCTGTCAGACTTTCTAGCCAGGTTGGAAGGTTTCCATTCAATAATATATACTCCCTCCGTTCTGAAAAACTTGACGTTTAGGACAAGATTTGAGTCAAACATTGGGAATATAAATCATCAATAACTTTTAAATTATTGAGTTTACAAATGTAAAAACTATATGAATAGATTTGTCTTGAAAAAAGCTTTCATAAAAGTATACATGTATCGCTCTTTGATAAATATTTTTATAATAATAAGAGGTCAAAGTTGTGTTTTGAAGACCGTGTCACTGTCCTAAATGTCAGGTTTTTCAGAACGGAGGGAGTATTCTTCTCATTTATTTGAACCCAGCTCCGCGCGCGGAGCATTGTACATCGTGCAGAACTAACAATACACCAGTTTAATTTGTCAGTGGTGCAACAGTTCACCTGACTAGGAGACGTACGTACTACTCCGTAGTATATGTAATTAATGCACTGTCTCAAATTATCAATAGATTTTGGTGGATAATGAACATTGCCCTAATTTGGTATTATCAAGAGAAAAGTAGTATCAAGGATAGCTTGACATCATGTTTTTAATTCATAGGCATCATTGACTGATTCCGTCCACAGTCAAGACAACACAATTAGTGACAGCTTATTAGTCGTCATTAAGAAGGCACAGAAGATATTATCACGTACAAGTTACATGCATGGTTCTCTAAAAACATTACGTATTTGATGACTGAAAATCATCATACATCATCCATATTTAATTTGAAGGGTACACAAATAATCCAGTTACTACAATGCACGAACACATGCACGCACTCGATCATGGACGACTTTTCACGTACAAAGCCGTCTAGCTTATTTATCAACTTTATTTATTTTCTCCACTAGATAACTATATTAGTACGCATATGCATATAAGTATATTTATTATCTGCATCGACGATCGTTCGACGACCAGGACCAACTGCCTCATCGATCGATCGATCGATCAAGCGCAGAAGGTGACCTGGTAGTCGCTGTTGCCGCTGCAGGCGTGGGTCTTGGTGTCATCGGTGGGGAAGAGGTAGGCGTCGGGGCAGCCAGCCGCCGGGCAATGGAGGTTCACGCCGGTGCTGCAGGAGAAATCCATGGGCTGGTTGAAGCCGTCGACGAGCGAGATGTCGTAGAAGTCCTGCGCGCCGCCGCTGCCGATGGTGTACTCGGCCAGCGTCGCCGGCGTCTGGCCGGAGACGGAGCAGGAGAGCTGGCCGGCGCAGTCGCCGCTGTCGCAGTGCCCGCTGCCGCCGTTGCGCGAGGAGGAGGAAGACGACCGACGAGGCAGCACGGGACGCCATTGATGATCGTCTGAACCTGATGATGCTATCTATGTGTTTGAGGTACTACAGCTAGAGCTTAATTTGTAGTGTGGGAAGAGTTAGGGACGATGCATGCGTATTAATAGATGCCACGGGCTTAAAGTCAGGGATGGTGGAATGACGGAAATGTCCTTGAGTGGCCAATATTGGCTGACAGTGAGATTGGGCCTCTCCGTGACTCTGTCGTCGTTTAATTTCAGCTAGCGGAAGATAGTGTGTGCAAGCAAAAGTTGGCAACTTCATTCCTAGTATATATCATGAATTATTGACCGTGTAATAATAACAGAGATCTCGAAACGGCATGCAAAAGCTTATGTGCTAGAAGTGATTTTTTTTTTTATCAGGGCCACTACAGTGAGTTGGTGCTGAACTGTGGTGACATTTTTATCGCTAATATCATCTAGCTCTTAAGTTTAATCTCGTGCACAAACCAGCTCGATCGGCCCAAATTAAGTTAGGTAATACACCCGCAATTAACGCAACGATAGGCGCATGGCATATTTGACTGCGCAGGGCGGAGCCACTACTACATATATACTCCGTAGTCCGTATATGCTACTGTTACTTGTTAGAACGAAGTTTCTTGCATTGCCGTGTAACGTTGGTTAGAATTTGTCCAGATGCGCTCGAAATCAAGCACTACGTGGCAAGAGCGGCAGCACATAAATATTGGTGTACGTTTGCGTGTGTTCAAAAAAATGGATAAGAGTACACGAATAGTTGCTTTAGTATACACAATGCAAGAAATTAACACTACTACAGAAGGCATTTTCGCGCGCTTACGGATCATTGAAGCCGGCTGGTTCATCATCATTAACCTGTGGTGTTAAATTTTCACGACCCCGGTTCCAGATTGAGTAAACTCAGTTACCACACTTAACGAAGGAAAGATCCCTCAAATTTTTTCAGCTCCGGATTATCTATCTATCCCGTATGTAGATGGTACGTTGTTGTATCCTGTGCTATGTGTATACGCATAGACAAAATAGCCTTCAATAATTTCAGCTCGGCCGGCCGGCTTGTATTGTTGTGCTTATAATTATTTTTTATATCTGCAGAGCTTCTGGATGGAAAAATTAAATGAATGTGGAAAATATGTGGCCGGCGGACCTAACCGGGAAGAGACTGATGATGAACGGAAATGGTCAAGTCAGCAGTCAACCCTTTGGAGACTTGTCACAGCACATCCGTGCACTCATCAGGATTAATTATTTCGTACCTATTTTCCACGTACGTATATATATAATCAATACAGATAATTATATATACTCATCATATACTACTGCATATACTGTACATACCAGCAGGTAAGGAAAAAAAATGATATCTATCCCTCTGTATTGGGTTTCAAAGAAAAAATGTCCAACATGCCGTTTGTCCTCGTATATATGCAGGAGTATTGTGGGCCATTTGCTAGCCAGCCCATGGCCCACTTGCACATAGTGTTGATGGCCCATGACGGAGTACTTGGGCCTATCCACCAATTTTTATCCAGTTACTTCTGCAGCAAAGACCTTTCTGCGTTCACATGAATATTTGGAAAGGAGGATATTTTCGTTGAAATTTCATCACGTGCGGATGTATACTTGTGTGTTACACTTGCATTGTCGTATTGTATGTATACGGACAAAATAGACTTCATTTTTGCCGCGCGCAGCCAACCTGTTGCTTTGTGCATTTGGCAATGCAAAAGTCTGTGGAAAATTGTTGCAGAGGCCTAACTTGCTAGATTTTGGGTTCAATGGAAATGGCCGGATTCATCAAGTCACCAGTCTAGCACCTCTTGGAGACCCAATCTTCTGCTCATGATTGCACGTACAAAGTAACTTCCCTAGCTCTTCTTCCACATACCTCAAACATTTTCCACAATCTTGTGGAATCCAATACATATATGCTCCGACAAATGTAACCGGCAGGCCATCATATATTTTGATTAATTCTCAGTTTCCCGCAAAAAAAAAGGGAGTATCACAAGGATCCAAGAGTATCATATCAATATATCATATGATCCTTACGTTGATATATATTGTACACAGGGAGGTGTAGAGAAAATTTTCAACAAAATGAAGGTAGAACAATTTACCTTGTTGGTTAACTGTTGACCGCTCAATAATTTTTTTCATGCCATTATTCACATATACAACACCATAATGTTCAACTTCAGTTGCGTCGATATGGAAATTTCAACGAAAAAAATCCATCATCTTATCGGCATATATGTGAATGCACGCTCCCTATGCTATTGACTACTGCTCAACCTTAGCTTGTCATCATTGCAATATATCTCCCACAAACGCCTATAAATACGCATGCCCTTGCCTCCCATCTCTTCACCGATTCCCACACACGGCTCCATACCTAGCTCACAGTTCACACACACACACCCTAGTAGGTTTTGGTCGATCGGGTAACAACACAAGCAAGCAATGGCGTCTCCGGCCGCCTCCTCGGCCGTCGTCTTCCTCGTCCTGGCCGCCTTCGCCGCCGGTGCCAGGGCCGCCACCTTCACCGTAAGAAACAACTGCGGCTACACGGTGTGGCCGGCGGCGATCCCGGTCGGCGGCGGCGTGCGTCTCGACCCGGGGCAGACCTGGACGGTGAACGTGGCCCCCGGCACCAGCGGCAGGTTCTGGGGCCGCACCGGCTGCTCCTTCAACGGCAACAGCGGCCACTGCAGCAGCGGCGACTGCGCCGGCGCGCTCGCCTGCACCCTCTCCGGCCAGACGCCGGCGACGCTGGCCGAGTACACCATCGGCGGCGGCGGCGCGCAGGACTTCTACGACATCTCGCTCGTCGACGGCTTCAACCAGCCCATGGACTTCTCCTGCAGCACCGGCGTGAACCTCCATTGCCCGGCCGCTGGATGCACCGACGCCTACCTCTTCCCGAAAGATGACACCAAGACCCATGCGTGCAGGAGCAACAGCAACTACCAGATTACCTTCTGCGCATGATTATTGATGAGCTGCCGTATTACACACAGAAATAAACGTGGCACTTATATATATACATCCACGTATTATTATCAAATAAGACGATGATATATAGTGAATTAATAAGTAGATAAATAAGACGACACACGTATATATGTGAATCGTCCATGAATAATGCGTGTGTTTGTACTTGGGAATGGACCTTTCAGAAATCCTAGTATATATATTTGTCCCGAAAATATATAATGATGTTGATGATTTTCTACCTCGTTCATGGCACGCTACACAGAACATATTCCCGAAGGAGTGAATTACATCGCAAGTACGTCTCTAAACTATTTCCGCATTCTCATCTGAGTCCATGAACTTTTAAAATAACCGTCTGGTTTCTTTAACTTTCAAGTGGTTCATTTCAAGTGTAAATCTTGGTCCATGATTGGACCTCGAGTGAACTTAGAATTAACCAACTTAAAAGTTAATCGACCTAGATGATCACTTTGAAAGTTCATGGACCCAGATGAGAATGCGAGAATAGTTTAATGACCTATGTTGCATTTCACTCTTTGGAAGACAAATCTTGACGCCGTAGTACTTCGTGGCATTAACTATGCCCAGGACGGAGGAGGTAA
Source organism: Echinochloa crus-galli (assembly GCA_900205405.1). Taxonomy (NCBI): domain Eukaryota; kingdom Viridiplantae; phylum Streptophyta; class Magnoliopsida; order Poales; family Poaceae; genus Echinochloa; species Echinochloa crus-galli. Next base: position 189,889 of record OAMR01000495.1, read on the forward strand.
AAGTCATTTTTTTAAGAAGGGTCCGTTGAAATATGATTAGTTAGTAGACATTACCCCTATAAAATAATATTTCTGCACATAGGTTTTCCTTCCTCATCAATCTTCTCCATAATTTTGTAACAATTTTCAAAGCTGTATACATAACAGTGTAAAAAGTCGGAACCGTGTTCTTGCTAATAGCCGATCCAATCTTTGTAATAATTTTCAAAGAGAAGAAAATGTGTAGCTCGGACGACGGGACCTAAGGGCACGTACAACGGGTCGTCGAGACCCGTCGACATGCACGGCAATTTTGCAAGAAGCCCCCCAGCAACCCGTGACTACGGCTGACCGGGCGTCTCATTCGTCGACGGCAGGCGCACGTGCTCCGAAGCGAAACGACGAGTCCCGACGCGCGTTGTGCGAGCTGATGCGGCTCGTCGACAGCAGCACGGATCCAATGCGCGGGGCGCACGCGCGCGTGGGGATTTCGCGGAATCTCCTGGTCGCGCGCAATCCTCCCCCTCCCGGCCCCAAAATCTCCATCTCCATCTCGTCGTCGATGAAGCGGCGGTGGCGGGCGCCCAGCGGAAGGGGAAGGGGGAAGCTGCGGCAGAGCAGAGTAGTTCCAGCACAACAGCTGTGCCGAAGTGCCGCCGCCGCCCCCCGTCTCCCGCCACCGCCGCAGTTGCGCATCCCGTCGGCGGCCGCCTCACACGCGCCTCCCGTCGCGGGCCTCCGAAGCAGCGCCGCGATGGCGACAGCGCTTTAGAGGAGCACCAACACGCGGAGCCTTCACCGCGCCGGAGCTGGGCTGTTGTCGATGAGGTCGAGCTCGCTGACCAACAGCAATGGCGGCCGCAGGATCTTCAATCCCCGGCGAATGGCGGCATGGCTCACAACCAGGAGTGGCTGGAAAGGGACCTGGGGAGTCCAAGAAGGTTTGGATGGAGGGGATTTGGATGTGGTGGTGTACAGGTGGAGGATTTGGCTGGCGGAGAAGCTCTGCTCGGCTCTGTTCGTGCAGCTGGAAGACGAAGAGCGAGGCGAGGGGTGAGACCGGCTGTGTGGGGATGGATAAGAGCAAGTATTATAGCATCTTCTCAGCCGGCGGAATCCGACGTGTTAGAGAGAGAAAAGAAGAGAGAGACGGAGGCGAGCGTCTCACGAAACGCCGACGGAACGCGGGCGTCTGAGCCCATTAGTGGCGGTGCTGCGCTCTCATTGGTTGCTGCCCCTGCACAAGCCGAGAAAGCAGTAAATGAGGGATGAGGTGGTGAATAAAAAATAGAACACCAACTTGGCTTACAGCCGGCAGCCGGCTGGCTTATTAGCCATGCTCTAAGACTGTCTCCAACAACAAGCCCCAAACCCATATTTGGGTCTCCAACGGTGTTTTGGGTAACCAAATCTCTCTCCAACGGAGTACCCAAACGCCAGACTCAATTTGCGTCTCCCTCCCCGTCACTCTCTCCTCGATGCAACACTGTTCGAGGAAGAAGCGTCCGCCGTGGCCAACCTGCTCGCTCGTCCGCCGCCGCGTGCGCCCGCCGGAGCCGCCCTGCTCGCTCGTCCGCGGCCGCGCGCGCGCCCGGCGGAGCCGCCCTGCTCGAGAGCTCGCTCGTCCACCGCCGCGCGTGCCCGCCGGAGCCGCCCTGCTCGCTCGTCCGTGCGTGCCCGCCGGAGCTCGGTGCTCGGCAGGGAGGGAGGCGGGCGGCCGGTGCGGCTCGAGAGGAAGGCGGGTGGTTTGCCTCTTTCCGTTGGGTAACATTGTTGGAGACGTCTGTTTTTTTTGGGTGCGTGACCCGCACCTGTACGCGATCCAATCCACAGATTTGGGTTTCTTTGTTGCAGATAGCCCAAGGCCGGAGTTGACTGTAGACCACAGTGAAAATACTGTTCATAGAATATATTATGTAGCAGATAATCCACTCCGTTCATTGAGGAAATGGATGATCCCGATAACGTGTAGAAAGTACTGTTTATCGAATCACTGTTCGTCAAATCACTGTTCATCGACTGTTGGTCTGGAACAGAGCACGGCATGGCAAGACCCACTCGAAGGGGTGACAACAAAACGACTATAAAGATCAACTGTACACTGAGTTTGTGTGTCAAATGATGAATTAATTACCATGTAGACAGCCAAACATACAACCCGTTGTACAGGCTATCTGTTCAGCTGTCTGTTTGTGTTAAAAAGACAGCAGCTGTCTCCACACCGTTATACTTGCCCTAACTTGCTAGAGTTTGGATTGAATGGAAATGGCCAGATTCATCAAGTCAGAGGTCTACCCGAACCATTTGGGAGTCCTAATAATCTGCTAGTCACGGCACATGCACATGCTACAACGCAATTTTAACTCTTCTTCCACATACAATTCCATGTAGCCCAAAATTTTTTCCATGATCTTGTGAAATCTCATTATGCATTTATGCTCTGATTGGTTGGTTGATGATGTCCCCAAAATGAATACTACTGTACAAACACATTTTTCTATGTCTAAGGATGACTGAAAGGGTTACTTTCTAATCAAGAACCAAATAGTAGATTCGATGGTTAGGTTCTATAAAATAGACATCAGGCCGGGATCAAACTCCCCAGGTTTAGTGCAATGTGTGCAGTGTCTCATTAATGCTTATACTTTTAGTGGTAGATGACGCGTGCATGTCGATAGTGATGTGACTATGTGACATATTGTCAATGTCAAGATATGTTTTGGTCTAGTCAATCACAGCACGCTCACGGCTTCGATCAGATTGTTCAAACAACAGCAGCCATGCCCATGCGCAGCGCAGCAGCTAGCATTATTTCATAGTACGTACGTAATGAAGAATGAGCAGCTACTGCAGAATCAGTAATTCAGATCGTTCCTAACCATGGTGCCAACGGTTCTTCAAGCTTTAGTAGTTCCGGATCAAAAAGACGAGACCAGCTTTGAGCAGTAATGCAATGCCCGTATCTTGGAACCTGAATGAAGAATCAAAAGCCGAAACATACATATATGGAACGTCGTCTTGATGAAGGATGAACAGCACGTACGATGGAGCTGCAGCACACGAGTGCCAGATTCCAGAACGTTGCCGGCGTGGCGGCTCATCATCGGCGGCGTGGCGCGGTCTTTGCCTGCTCTTGCAGCTGGATGCCTGCCAATGGTGAGCTAGCCTTGATTGCCTTCGTCAGAGCTGAGGCCGCAGACCCCGGTCGCCCCGCAGGCGTGCTTCCGTGCTCACCATGGTCATGTGGGCAGCTGGGAGCAAGGAAACGAAGGCGGGTGGCTGCCGGAAGGCGGCGGCGCTCCGGCGAAGGCCGGTCACCGAGCAGCGGAAGGCGCTACCAGGCCAGGGGTGTACGGTATTTCATTTACCGACCACCCCTGGAGTCCCTGAAAGCCGTCCGATCAGAGATGTGCGGCCCAGATTCGGCACAGTACCCAGTCTGACTCGGTCGTCGTCTTGGATCTCAGGAGCTACATGGCGGGCGGAGGTCTGGTGGCGCAGCGACGCCTGCTCGAGGACGCCGGCGCGCCAACCGGCGTTGCTGCCCGCCCGTCGCCGCGCCGCCGCGCTCAGCACCATCAGCAGCAGTTTCTGGAGCTGTATGGCTTTCGGGCGGCGGCGGAGGGACATGGCGCAGCGACGGCTGATCGAGGACGCGGCCGGCGGCACGGCGAGAGGGACGGGAACGTGGACGAGCCATTGCAAGTCTGCAAGCTGCAATGCGCATTTTCCACGGGCCCACGGTGAGGAACAGGCGAGGGAACACAGCACGCACGGCTTCAGATTGTTCAGACAACATCAGCCGCATACAAACCATCGTGCATACTGAAGATTGAGCAGCTAGCAAAACCATTTCAGATCGTTCTGAACCATAGTGCCAACGGTTTTTTTCAAGTTTATAATAGTTCCAGAAAATACGAGACTAGGTTGCAGCGATGCCCGGCTCTGCAAACCAATGAAGAATGAAAAGCCGAAAACATGCAGGGGCGTTCTTCAGGCGGGCTGGGAACAGCAAAATCAAAAGCCGGTGCTAGCTGGTTCATAATTTTCATCGATCTGAACGGGGCTCCAGCCTGCAGCACACTAGTTGGTCATTGTTCAGAATGGTGCCGACGAGGCCGGCCGCGATCGTTGCCTGCTCGTGCTGGAGGCCGGCCAATGGCCAGCCGCCCTTACTTGCCTTCGTCAGAGGAGGATAGCATTTGAGTCGAGGGCATTTGTCGTGAACGTTGAAATTTTTGGTGGGGATTGTTGGATTAATTGGGCCCTTGACCCATTTCATCCTCAATTGATCAAAGAATTAAAGGTCCACTAATAAATGCAAGGGGTGTAAATCCCGGATTGAGAGTTAAAGGGAATCCTAACTAACTTAAATGGTGGACTAAATGTGGACCGCTTGTGAAGTTGGTAAAAGGAGAAGGGCGTGCCGCGCGCGCTCGCTCGCCGTGGCCTGGCTGCTCTGCGTGTGCTAACTGCCAGGACCGCTCTGCGTGTGCTGTGTGATGACCGTTTTGCCAGTCAAGCAGTCAAGTCTAAAACGTTACAGGCTTCATGAGAGAGACTAGTAACTGATAGCCGTTACTGATCTCGAAATCAAGGCTGGTCAAGACCATCTAGGTGCATCCCCCTTTTCCTCTATGGGCATACACACCCGAAAGATCGACTACTTCAAACAGGTTAGTCAATATGATGACTGGTAACGGCGATTCCGGTTCCTCCGGTTCCGGCTCCGCCTCTGGGTACACACTAAAACTTTTCGGTTTTTGCTTGCTGTTCTTGTTTCATATGAGATTTAACTTAAATATACTAGCACATGCCTTGTTCTCACTGGATCACTCACAATTATCATGAATTTGTTGTTAATTTCTGAAATTAAAATGTATCGCAAATTGGCTAGTTGTCTAACACCACCGTGTCGGCGCGCGGCGAGGATAGATGTTTCTCGGCCGTCGTGAATGACTGAAGAAAAGACTAGAAAAGACTCCAGTCATGTTCTTTTTTTTTTCGAAACAACAATTCAATTCATGTATTTTTATTTTGTCTTAATATATATTTTTCAAACACATGATCCATATATTTTGGGATGAAGGTACTTGGCATACGAGGGTGAAAAAATTAATTTACTTTTATTCCATTATTACCTCCATTTTTATTTACTTATCACCAATGATTATGTATGTAGCAATTTCGATAATCTGTTTCTTAATTTTGACAAAAAAGGAGAAGTATTCCATATATAGTACTAGTGAACAATGCAAAATCTCGCTCGAATAAAGGAGCTTTCTATATAAATAAAATATTGTCTAGTTTTATTTATTTTGAAGGCACGTATACAAGTAATTCGTGCGTGTGAACGCACGCACATGCACGAGCTTACACGAACTCGCCTGCCTGCTTATTCATTCATCAATATTATTTCTCGACGTACGATAAATAATACTCCTATATATATGTGATACGCCTGGGCTTATAATTATTTTATATGGCAAGTTCACGACGACCAACGGATGATGCCTGGCCTGCCTCGATATGATCATCACGGGCAGAAGGTGACCTGGTAGTTGCTATTGCCGCTGCAAGCATGGGTCTTGGTGTTATCGCTCGGAAACAGGTAGGCGTCGGGGCAACTGGAGCTCCGGCACACCAGGCCAACGCCGGTGCTGCAGGAGAAGGCCATGGCCACGTTGTAGCCGTCAATCACTGAAATGTCGTAGAAGTCCTGAGCTCCGCCGCCGCCGATGGTGAACTCGGCCAGCGTCATCGGAGGCTGCCCGGAGAGGGTGCAGGAGAGGGCGCCGCCGCAGTCGCCGGTGGCGCAGCTGCCGCTGTTGCCGTTGAAGGAGCAGCCCGTGCGGCCCCACACCCTGCCGGAGGCGGTGCCGGCGGGCACGCCGAACTGCCACGTCTGGCCGGGGCTGAGCTGCCGCCCGCCGCCGACGGGGGTGGCTGCTGGCCACACCGTGAAGCCGCAGTTGTTGGTCACCGTGAAGGTGGCGGCGCTGGCGCCGGCCACGAAGGCGGCGAGGATGAGCAGGAGGACGACCGGCGAGGAGGCAGCCATTGACGATGATGATTATTGATTAATAATCTTTTGTGGATTGTTGATCGAGCTGCGTGCTTTGTGATGAGAATCGTGGGAGGCAGCAAGCATGCGTATTTAATTTATAGGTGGCCAGGGAGAGGATGACGATGATGACAAAACAGCATGGACTTAGTCGTATTTTGGATTGGATGAGAAGGACGTACGATATTGAGATGCTGCCAATTGGAAATCGTCGTTGTGGTGTTCCTTTTCGTTTCGTCTACCTCTATCGATATGATGAGCCATTTTCGTAACTGAATATATGAACCCTAGATATGATGGAACGTTTAGGCACAACACAACTCAACTCGATCAGTGAAACAACTGTACGTATAGCTTTGCACATAACTCCGTAGTTCAGTGATGAATTGTGAATTGTTACTCCTCAGCGTAATTTTATTTAAATCAAAACACATCAAACTTAATTTGTTCCTGAAGCAATACCTCAAAAACGTTTTTTTGAGCTAATCAGTACCTCTCAACTAGCTAGGGAATTAAAGTTAACTGGCCAGCCTACGCAACTGTTGCCGGCCTATTTGACATGAGGAGCTACTAGATATTTATAGTGCTAAGTAGAAATTTGTTGCATTAATTGCCCTGTTCCATTTGATAGAAAAACACATTGGCCATGCTACATTACAGTACTTGTTTAACAATGGATGAGTCCTTAAGGCCAAAATGTAGTACTATATAGAAACAAGCATTATTGGCATATATTCCATTACCGAACATTCGAATAATTAACATGAAGATATTTTCTCAGGAATTTGTAAGGGTTATAGCTAGCCTGCATTCATATATGTACAAGTGGATATATACGTGGATTGCGCCAGTACGTTTGTTTGTATATACAGTAATAATAAAGTAGCGCCCAAAATAGCCTTGAATTTCCGCGGGGCCAATTTGTCTGCTCATGATAAAATCTGTGGAAAATATGTGGTTGGCAGACAAGTACAGCATATTCCACGCTGCGGAGACCTAAAACTGGTCGCCGCGCGCGCGCGCATGCATGATGTATCCATCAGAAAGAAAATTCCACCTTTCTTTCCACGTTCGTATGTATCTCGATCTGCAAACATTTTCCACCGATGCATGCATGTATGTGCTAATGTGCCAATCACATCGATCATTGAGTTGTTGGTAGATGCTACCACCACACATCAGGCATCTATTCAATCCATCCCGAATATTTTCATCAGTATCTTTAGCCTAAGAATATGCCTTTGATTGGGAACTAAGTGGCCATCGATCGATCAGACTATACCTGCATGGCCGTTCAATTGTTTTCTGTGTCTCCTAGTAGCCCCTTTGATGTCTCCATGAATTGGTTGATTGTGCCACACTCTTATTAGGCCTCCTCCAACAGCTAGCTCTTATGCAAGCTCATAAAGTTTTTAATCCGTGAACAGTACTAAAAGTTAAGACCTATCTCTTATTCAAGAGATGGTCTCATATACGTATTTCGAGATTATGTGAGGATGACGAGCTAGATTATTGGAGGTGCTGTCTCTTATTAAAGTGTATAGAGCTGGATGCTGTCTCTTATTAAAGTGTATAGAGCTGGATGCTGGCTCTTGCAAAATTAGCAGTTATGTTGACACCATAACCTACTAAGAGCAAGCTAATAGTTTAGCCTATTGTGGCTTTATACAAATATCATGTTGAGCCGCCCATGTGCGCTGAGACGAATGAGACGGAGACGTGGAAATTGGAAATCGTTATGGAAACAAATGTTCTATGCATTATATTGCCGTGTTATATTGGTTAGAATATATGTCAGATGCTGGTTTCTCTAGATGCTCTGGAAAATGGACACGATTTGGCAAGGACAACACACGTGTGTTGCCTTGTTCAATGGATAAGTAATGATCAAGGCTTGCTTCAATATGAAGTACTTGGAACAATCGTCGCACTGCATGTTATTGAGATGTTTTCTCGGAAATTTGTAATATATA
>OAMR01000495.1:203988-218443 GCA_900205405.1 Echinochloa crus-galli
AAAGCCATATAAATATATATATATATATACAGCCATCTATGGATTGTGCTACGTACGTTTTTCTATATTTACATTAATCCTCTAAAATAGCCTTCAATATCGTCGAGGCCAAATTGTACCCTAGCTTGTGCATCCTCGTGATAAAAATCTGTGGTTAATAATGTATTTAGCAGACAAGTTCACGAGTCAGCAGTCCACTCTCTGGAGACTGTATGCATCATATCTGAATCAATTTTCTTCTCTTTTTCCATGTACGTATCTGGAAACACTCTCCATTGACGCATGGACGTACCAATCATATCGATGTAGATAATTCATACTAACCTCCATTTTTGTTTTCTTGGCACCAATATGGATGATTTACTTTAGCAATTTTTACAATTTATTTCTACAATAGGTTTTTAGATACTTATAAAATAAACAACTAATGCATCATATATAATATGGAAATCTCAAATATCTAAAAATTTTCTGTGGAAAATGCACGGTCAAAACTGCTACAGTTGTTAGGAAAACCAAATCATAGTCTAGGAGTACTCCTCAGTCCTCATGACGTCAAAGCACATAATGGCGATAGAAACAGTGCACATAGCATGCAGGCGCGTGTGTACAACCGATCGACCTTGTAACTTCGTGCACGTATTGCATCTAGAAAATTGGATTGTGTGTGGAGAGAGACGTCTTAGAATATTAATTCCAGGTACATATTTTGATGGAATGTACACAAAATAATGAAGTACTTGGAACAGTCGTCGCATTGCATGTTATTGAGATGTTTTCTCGGAAATTTGTAAGGGTTATCCCAGAATGGCGAATTGGCGATAGATCGAAACAGTGCACATAGCAGGCGTGTGTACAACTGACCTTGTAATTTCGTGCACGTCTTGCATCTAGAAAATTGGATTGTATGTGGAGAGAGAAGTCTTAGAATATTAATTCCAGGTACATATATTTTGATGGTACACAAAATCCAAGTACATAGGCGTGCACAGCATGCATGCATGCATGGACGATCAATTGTTACGATCGACTTATTCATCAACATTATATTATTCGATTCTCCTATATGGTGTTTTGAGATGTAAGATTAAAGTATAATACTTATGCATAGGGCGCTAGCTCTTGGAGATTAATTAAGCTCGATCGATCTGTACGTGATGGACCAACCAAACTGCCTGATCAACATAATCATGGGCAGAATGTGACCTGGTAGTTGCTATTGCCGCCGCACGCATGGGTCTTCCTGTCGTTGGGCTGATGGTAAGCGTCAGGGCAGCCGGAGTCCGTGCACGTCAAGCCCACGCCGGTGCTGCAGGAGAAGGCCATGCCAATGTTGAAGCCGTCGATCACCGAGATGTCGTAGAAGTCCTGCGCGCCGCCGATGGTGAACTCGGCCAGCGTCAGGGGAGGCTGGCCGGAGAGGGTGCAGGCGAGGGCGCCGCCGCAGTCGCCGGTGGCGCAGCTCCCGCTGTTGCCGTTGAAGGAGCACCCCGTGCGGCCCCACACCCTGCCGGAGGAGGTGCCGGCGGGCACGCCGAAGGTCCATGTCCCGCCGGGGTTGAGCTGCGCGCCGCCGCCGACTGGGGTCGCCGCCGGCCACCGTGAAGCCGCAGTTGTTGGTCACGGTGAAGGTGGCGGCGCCGGCGCTGGCCACGAACGCGGCGAGGAGCAGCAAGACCCCGGCTGAGGAGGAGGCAGCCATAGCCATTTCTGTGGATTGTTCACGGATGTGATCAAGCTGCTTTTGCTGGCTAGCTGAGAATGATTGTGGGAGGCAGCAGCATGCGTATTTATAGGTGGGCAGGAAGGACGAGGGGTTTGAAATGTATAAGGCTCTAGAGGATGATGATAACAAAAGTAAAACTGCACTTGAAATCGTTGGCTGATAATGACGACATTGAGACGGTGCCAATTGGAAAATTTCGTCTAACTCGATCGATCAACAACGAGCCAATTCACAACTTATGCGAATATATGAACCCTAGCTAGATATGTGGGTTTCTGAATTAAGGTTCAGGCATGCACAACATATATAGCTCACTGGAAAAGCCATATAACTTTGCACTAGTTTAATGTTGCATATTGTTTCTTGCTCAGTAATTTTATTTAAACCAAATATCATCTTAAGTTCATCGCACAGAATAAGCTAGGAGTTGACAGCTAGGGACAGTTCTAACTGGCCATGCTCAACGTACTGTAGCCGGCCTATTTGACATCAATGCTACTTGTTGTAGTAGTGCTAGATATATAGAAATTGTTGCACTGCCGTGTTGCATTTGTTAGAAACTTTCTCGATCGGTTGGTCCACATCTAGATGTGCTGGAAACTTAATCCAATATGACAAGGACAGCGCATTGGCCATAAGATATTACTTTAGTACTAATGAAGTATGTTCATGTCTTCTGCATCATATATATAATATGGAAATCTCAAATATGTAATAAGTTTCTGTAGAAAATGCACGGTCAAAGCTGCTGCAGCTGTTAGGAAAACCAAATCATAGTTTAGGACCCCTCATGACGCGTCAACGCACAGAATGGCGATACAAACACGTACTGCAAATAGCAGGCGTGTGCAACTGACCTTGTAATTTCGTGCCCGTACTGCATTTAGAAAATTATTGGATTGTGTACTGTGTGGAGAGAGACGTCTTAGAATATTAATTCCAGGTACATATTTTGATGGTACACAAAATCCAGGAACATAATCGTGTACACGCAATCGTTACGATCGACTTATTCATCAACATTATATATGTATTATTCTAGCTCCCCTATATGGTGATTTGAGATGTATAAGTATCACTTATATATGCATAGGGCCGGCGCTCTGGAGCAAACTGCCTGATCAATATAATCATGGGCAGAATGTGACCTGGTAGTTGCTATTGCCGCCGCACGCATGTGTCTTCATGTCGTTGGGCTGGTGGTAAGCGTCAGGGCAGCTGGAATCCCTGCACGTCAACCCCACGCCGGAGCTGCAGGAGAAGGCCATGCCGATGTTGAAGCCGTCGATCACCGAGATGTCGTAGAAGTCCTGTGCGCCGCCGATGGTGAACTCGGCCAGCGTCAGGGGAGGCTGCCCGGAGAGGGTGCAGGCGAGGGCGCCGCCGCAGTCGCCGGTGGCGCAGCTCCCGCTGTTGCCGTTGAAGGAGCACCCCGTGCGGCCCCACACCCTGCCGGAGGAGGTGCCGGCGGGCACGCCGAAGGTCCATGTCCCGCCGGGGTTGAGCTGCGCGCCGCCGCCGACTGGGGTCGCCGCCGGCCACCGTGAAGCCGCAGTTGTTGGTCACGGTGAAGGTGGCGGCGCCGGCGCTGGCCACGAACGCGGCGAGGAGCAGCAAGACCCCGGCTGAGGAGGAGGCAGCCATAGCCATTTCTGTGGATTGTTCACGGATGTGATCAAGCTGCTTTTGCTGGCTAGCTGAGAATGATTGTGGGAGGCAGCAGCATGCGTATTTATAGGTGGGCAGGAAGGACGAGGGGTTTGAAATGTATAAGGCTCTAGAGGATGATGATAACAAAAGTAAAACTGCACTTGAAATCGTTGGCTGATAATGACGACATTGAGACGGTGCCAATTGGAAAATTTCGTCTAACTCGATCGATCAACAACGAGCCAATTCACAACTTATGCGAATATATGAACCCTAGCTAGATATGTGGGTTTCTGAATTAAGGTTCAGGCATGCACAACATATATAGCTCACTGGAAAAGCCATATAACTTTGCACTAGTTTAATGTTGCATATTGTTTCTTGCTCAGTAATTTTATTTAAACCAAATATCATCTTAAGTTCATCGCACAGAATAAGCTAGGAGTTGACAGCTAGGGACAGTTCTAACTGGCCATGCTCAACGTACTGTAGCCGGCCTATTTGACATCAATGCTACTTGTTGTAGTAGTGCTAGATATATAGAAATTGTTGCACTGCCGTGTTGCATTTGTTAGAAACTTTCTCGATCGGTTGGTCCACATCTAGATGTGCTGGAAACTTAATCCAATATGACAAGGACAGCGCATTGGCCATAAGATATTACTTGCTCGAGAATGGATGAGTACTGAAGGCCTTGCCTGCCTCAACATGTACTGTATAGAAACAGGCATTATTGCCATATATTCCTTACTGAACATTAGAATATATAATTAACATGAAGAAATTTGTAATAAGGGATATAACTAACATTAGAATAGTAGTGCGTGTGACAAGTGGCTGTGGTTTGCACCACGTTTGCCTGTATATGAATTCGCCCAAAATAGCCTTCAATTTCCGCCGGGCCAAATTGTATTCTTGTTCATCTCCTCATCATGATATATATATAGGATATGTGGAAAATCTGTGTCTCGCGGACAAGTCTACAAGTCACCATAGTCCACGCTCTTTGAGACCTAAATCTGGTCGCCGCACATGCATCCATGTTCATCTCCTCATCATGATCCACCAACAAAAATTTCCCCTCTTTTTCCATGCATGTACATAACTACAAACATATTTTCTACTATGTATGTACTATCTCTGTTCTTGAATATATGAAATTTAATAAGGAGGCATATTAGTTAAATTATTTGAACTAAGTTGTTGGTCCTAAACGACATATCCGAGAACGAATGGAGTACCAGTCATATGTTGATCCTAGACAACTTGAATCCATATTATTACAAATTGAATCCATCCCGAATACTCTCATCGATTCTTGTGCCTAGAATATGTCTTACAAAACAGAGTAGTGAGCCATACTATTGGCCGACCTGTGACCGCTAGTTTTCTGTGGCTTGTAGAGTTGTAGGTCCTTTCAAGTCCCCAAGAATTGGCTGCTTCCTCACAAGTCTGTATCTGGTGTGGATCACTGGAGCTTGGTTGATAGTACCGCCAATAATCTCTTCCTGAGCCCGTTAACTGTAACTAAAGAGATATAATTTCATCATCAGCACCCATCCTATACATATATAACTGCGAATTAAAGAAAGCATAACTGTACAAGTGAAGTCAAAGTGCTTATGATAAATCGCTATGCACAAGAGAACACTTACCATGCAACTGGAACACAAGTTTATATATGTAGCCATAAAAAAATATTTCACTTTGGTTTCATATTCGAAGGCTATGTTCATTTAGTTTGTGATGGGATTTAGTTTCAATAAATAACTACTCCCTAACACCACAATTTACAATTTATTTTCCCTTTTCTAGATTCTAAGGCTATGTATTTGCTAGGATGAAGAATTAGGGAAATGAGTTCAAACGGAAGATAAAAATCGGTTGGTCCACATCTAGATGTGCTGGAAACTTAATCCAATATGACACGGACAGCACATTGGCCATAAGATATTACTTGCTCGATAATGGATGAGTACTCAAGGCCTTGCCTGCGTCAACATGTACTCTGTATAGAAACAGGCATATTATTGCCATATATTCCTTTTTTTTTTTGAGGAAACAGGAGGGGTTACCCCCTACTGATTAATTATATTGCAAATAATATAAAAAAACAGTTTACAACCAAATGTCGCTCACGACACAAAAAAAGTAAGGAAGAAGATTAGGAAAGCTAAAAGATCGAGTCTATCCATAAAGACATTTCCTGACGAAGAGTTTCTTTTGCTCTTAGCATAGCTAAAGCAAATTCCTTTTGAAATCTTGCTCTTACCAACTCTAAGGTTGGTAGGACATTGTTGAAGATGAGATCATTCCGGGCCATCCATATACACCACGCCATTAGAATTATCACATCCATAAAGAATCGTATGTTCAATTGATTTCTAAACGATTGGATGGCATCAAAAGGATCCATATCAACAGCCATAATTGAAATAAGATTCCAGCAGTCTTGTGCAAACGGGCATGTTATGAACAAGTGCTGAACCGTTTCTTCATGTGGATGCAAACAAAGGACACAGTCATAAGATTGTAATTCCATAGTCCTCCTTCTAAGCAAGTTCCTTGTGCTTAGCCTGTCCTTGAGTAGAAGCCAAAAAAAGACTTTATGCTTATGTTGAACTGTCGATGACCATAGCCATTTAAATGCCGGGTGCACCTCTCTGTGTCCTATCAAATGGTCATAGACCCTTTTTGAGGAGAAGATAGCAGAACCCCAAATGTAACTCCAAACATCATTCTCATCCCAATCTGGCAGGGTTTCAATCTGAGTGGCTAGGTGAATCAGTTGTGTGAATGCTTCTTCTGATAAAGGCAAGTGGAAAAGCTCATTGATATTTTCTGTATTCCTTGTCTTGAAGAGGGAGATGTTTTTTTCTTTAGCAAATGAGTATAGCTCAGGGAAAGCTTGACATGGCACAGCTCCTGCCCACAAATCATGCCAAAGGTAACAGGTATTTCCACTATAGATGGTGGGTGCAGCAATGCCCTTGAAAGTTTTATCTAGCTTAAGCATATCTCTCCACCAAAAGGATCCTATTTTCCTTTCTCCTGGTAATGAATTATTGCTATAGTAGCAGTTCCATATCAAATGTACCCATGGTATATCTGCTTTGTTATAGAACTTATGCAGGTTTTTCAGTAGTAAAGCTTCATTCTGTGTCTGCTCTTATCACCCCCAGACCACCTTCTGATTTTGGAAGGCAAACCATCTCCCATGCTGCTTTTGGAGGCTTTTTTGCATTTATGTCTGATCCTCTCCATAGGCAGTGTTTCCTGTACTTATCTACCTGCTTAATGATTGTTTTGTGCATCATGAATGTACAGAGAAAAAAAGTTGGAAGAGAACTCAATACTGCATTGGTTATCTGTAACTTGCCAGCCTGGGAAAGATATACTGATGTGCTTACTAATCTTCTTTCACATCTGGAGACTAATGGCAAAAATTCTTGTATTCTTGGCCTTGTTGTTCCTAGGGGCAGACCCAGGTAAGTGAATGGAAAAGATCCTTTTGCGCATCCAAATGTGCTTGCTAGCAAAGTATGCCTATCCTCAGTCATGTTTATAGGTACCATCATTGACTTATTGTAATTTACTCTTAAGCCTGTTGAAGCAGCAAAAGCCCCTAGCAGACTTTTGAGAAAGAATAACTGTACTGGGCAACCCTCCATAATTATCAAAGTGTCGTCTGCATACTGTAGTATTGGGAAGTCTTGACTGTGTGGTAGAATGACTGGTAGTTTTATGTGGTTCATTTGCTCTGCTTTGTTCAATAAAGTTTGCAGAAGATCAGCAGCCATAACAAAGAGGAGTGGTGATAGTGGGTCCCCCTGCCTTACACCTCTCTTGCAGTGGAAAGTTTTGCCTGGAACACCATTAAGGAGCACTGATGATGTACCAGAGCTTAGAATGTCTTTCATCCATTGGAGCCATGTGTTATTAAATCCCTTGTTTCTCATGATGTCAATTATTGCAATGTGCTCCACTTTGTCAAATGCCTTTTCAAAGTCTAGTTTCAGGATGATTATTTCTTTTCTTGATTTGTGACATAGATGCAAGTATTCAAAGGTCCAGGCCAGACAATCTTGTATGGACCTACTCTTTATGAAACCATACTGATTCTGATGAATGATTTGAGTAATCACACTCTGCAGCCTGTTTGCTAGCAGTTTGGTAATAATCTTAATGGAGATGTTTAGCAATGATATTGGCCTGAAATCTGCAGGTACTTGTGGAACATCAACTTTGGGGATGAGACAAATGTGTGAGCCATTGATACTTCTCAGACATGCCTCTCCTCTTTGAAATGCAAAACATAATTCATAGAAATCTTCTTTAATGATGTGCCAACATCTTTTCACAAAATCTGTGTTAAATCCATCTGGCCCTGGTGATTTCTCTGATGGTAAGGACTGAACAACCTTATCAATTTCATCTGTTGTAAATGGATCAGTAAGGAATTCCAGATTTTCATTCCTTTGAAAAAGGTGTTGAAGCAGAAAGACCATTTCTGTTTCTTCTGACACTCCTAGCCTTTGTTTGAATGTGTCCCACAATAAGCTGGCTTTATCAGAATGATTGCTTAATGCCTGACCTTGCTCATTAGTTAAAATAGCAATGGTGTTCCTTCTTAGCTTTTGGGATGCATTTGCATGGAAAAATTTGGTACCTTCATCCCCAAATTTGACCCATTTTATGGTCCCTCTTTGCTTCCAGTAAATTGTTTGCTGTTTCAGAAGTGAGTTTAACATGAATATATTCCTTACGGAACATTAGAATATATAATTAACATGAAAAAATTTGAAAGGGATATAACTAACATTAGAATAGTAGTGCGTGTGACAAGTGGCTGTGGTTTGCACCACGTTTGCCTGTATATGAATTCGCCCAAAATAGCCTTCAATTTCCGCCGGGCCAAATTGTATTCTTGTGCATCTCCTCATCATGATAAGATATGTGGAAAACCTGTGTGTCTCGCGGACAAGTCTACAAGTCACCATAGTCCATGCTCTTTGAGACCTAGAGCTGGTCGCCACCAACAAAATTTTCCCCTCTTTTTCCATGTACGTAACTGCAAACACATTTTCTACTATGTACTGTGTCTCTGTTTTTAAATATATGAAGTTTAGAAGAAGTGAGCATATTAGTTTAATTATTTGAACTAAGTTGTTTGTCATAAACGACATGTATTCGATCGAGATCGAATGGAGTACCAACCACATGTTGATCCTAGACAATTTATACATATTATTCCAACATTGAATCCATCTAGGATACTTTCATCGGTTCTTGTGCCTAGAATATGTCTTACAGAACAGAGTAGTGCACCATCGATCAATCAATTTATACTATTGGTCGACATATGAACGCTAGTTTTCTTGTAGAGTTGTAGGTCGTCCTTCTGTCAAGTCCCCAAGAATTGGCTGCTTCCTCACAAGTCTGTATCTGGTGTGGATCACTGGAGCTTGGTTGATAGTACCGCCAATAATCTCTTCCTGAGCCCGTTAAATGTAAAGAGATAGAATTTCATCATCAGCACCCATCCTATACATAACTGCGAATTAAAGAAAGCATAACTGTACAAGTGAAGTCAAAGTGCTTATGATAAATCGCTATGCACAAGAGAACACTTACCATGCAACTGGAACACAAGTTTATATATATGTAGCCATACAAAAATATTTCACTTTGGTTTCATATTCGAAGGCTATGTTCATTTAGTTTGTGGGTGGTGATGGGATTTAATTTCAATAAATAACTACTCCCTAACACCACAATTTACAATTTATTTTACCTTTTCTAGATTCTAAGGCTATGTATTTGCTAGGATGAAGAATTAGGGAAATGAGTTCAAACGGAAGATAAAAATCGGTTGGCAAACAACCTTTTGCTTGAGCCTGATCTCTTTCTCGTCGGTTGTTGCATTGGTCGGTCATTCTTGATGGATCAAAGTCAGAGAAGATGACGGCGGCGGCGGCATCACCATCGCAAATGCATTGCATCACACTTTGATACATGCATGGTACTAGATAAACAAAATACAGAGATATCATAAGCTTACTCCTTTCAAGCCTCCTTGTAGATAGATCATCTAAAACATGGAAAACAACTCTAGAATAACACCTGGTCATTCTACAGAGTAGTACATGCCTAAACTGAGATAGGAGTGCCAGGACTTGTGTTTGTACTACATCAAGTCAAAATTAATGGGCCAATTATGACACTTATGGCCATTTCAATATTTATTTACCTACATTACTGCAACATATAGTGGTTCTTAGTGCATGAACATCATCACAGGTCCACAACCTACGCAGTACAATCAAAAAATTTAGAAGAGATGCATTATTAATGGCCACATGCCAATTTCAGTATCGATGTATAAGAAATTAGACAGTGATACAGAGCAACCATCCTATTGAACTGAATGCAGACTAAGACAACATCAAACTGAATGCAGACTAAGACAACATCAAACTCTCCATCATGTATATATAAGCAAGAGGAAGAATGACTTCATGAGTACGAACCACACAAACTGCAGTGGTACCTAGCTAGCTTATTTGCCAAACCGAGAAGAGGTGTAACAGACTGACAGAAATTTGCCAAACCAAGAAGAGGCGTGAGAGCAATTTGCCTATACAGACAGTCAGTGTTTTGATATGCAATTCTACTTCAAGTAGGTTAAGTCATTACATCGGTGAGCTATCAAAAGCGTCGACCACCACTAAAGTACAACAAAAATAGAATCACCTTCCTGTGTTCTCTATCACTGGTCAGACAAAGTTTGATAACTACAATAGTGTTCTCTATCACTGGTCACTTTTAGTGGTCACCACTAAAAGTTTGACTAGGCGAGTAGCCGTCGCTGTGCCACCGGACCCCCGCTCGCCATGTGCCTCCTCCCGAGATCCAAGACGACGACCGAGTCCAGACTCCATGCATACTGCGAGCTTTGCCAAATCGTAGCCGCGCATACCTGATCGGACGGCTCCCAGGGACTCAAGGGTGGTCGGTAAATGAAATACCGTCCACCCCCTGGCCTCCGTCAGCGAGCGCTTCTTCGATCAGCTCGGTCGGTGCCCGCGCCTCGCCGGAGCGCCGCCGCGTTCCGGCAGCCACCCGCCTCTATTCCCTGCTTGCTCCCATCGTTCGATCGGCGCCCATGGTGAGCAGCACGCTTGCGCCAGCCAAAAGACCAGGTAACCAACAGAGGCCGGGCCCTGCTGACTCCGACGAATGCAAAGCTAGGCTCGCCATTATACTATTGGCCTCCAGCATGAGCAAGCAAAGCAACGACGCCGCCGATGAGACGGCCTCTCCGGCAACGTTCTGGACAACCATCAACTCGTGGGGTGAAGCCCCCGTTCAGTTTCAGATTCAGATCTTATCTTACTATTACTAATTGGAGGCTTTTTTTTAAGGCTCCACGTTAATTCTCACGAGACTCGCTAGGAAAAAAGATAAATCCAAGAAATTCTCACAAAAATCAGAAACATCCGGTCATCAATTCACCATACTCCAATAATTATTGACAATAAGAGCCGTTAGATCTGCTCCCTTTTCTAAAAATTACCCACCTTTGTCATTAAAAAGTACATCCTAAAGTAACCCCTAAAACTGTATCTAAATTACCCACGGATGCCATTATAGAAAAAAAAATACTCTAATGATCCTCAAACGTGTAACCTTTGAAAGGCATCTGCCCTTGATCTCCCGTAATCAATCTCATCCCATGAACTTACGTGCAGGTGTAACCCTCCCGAACTGTACCCTAGCTATCAAACGAGAAGGAGGATCTTTGCATGGATGCAAAATTTACAATAGGATTAGAGATTGATATGGTGCACTAGACAACATGTAGATCGTCAATTCCTAGCGGAGGGTTAGGAAAGCATTAAGGGAGCTCGAGGTCATCAGCGCCCGGGTGGTTGCGGTGATAGAGAAACTGAGGTCGTCGTGCAATGCTTGGCGAGAACCACGGTGATGTAGCAGACGAGGTCGGGGTAATACGTGATATCTGAGCGGTGTCTTCGCCGAGTACAAGGTGTGGCGGTGAAAACAACATGGAGGTGTGCAGGCCGGCTGGGTGTCTGTTTTGCGTCAATGCACACGCTCACCGTTATAATGGGAAGCTTACGGCCATGCGTCATGAGGCAGCATGATTTGCCGATGTCAATGAGGCCCGTACATGAATGTGATGGTGTGGACATCACATCATGTTCCTACTGATCGAGAAGCACCGGTAGGGCGACAGATTGGTAGTGGCGTGGCTGGAGTCACCGCCGGCATACTGAATATCGTCAGGGTGCCCCTGGTGCGCATGGTCACGAAGCTGCTGAAGGAGGAGAGCAATTGTGCTGGAGGATGAAGAAGGGGATGCCACTTAATGGCACATAGGGACACGGTAGACCATAATTGTCCAGTAATGCAAAGGAACGTGTTGTGTCAGCATGGTCACCAGTTTAATCTGCTTGACAATGATTGGCATAGTTATATATCTTGGATTCATATGAGCTAATAAACCAACGGGCATGAGAGTTGGTATAAAAATGATTTATGTAACCAAAGGCAAGAGAAAGCACACGAAGAAAATAAAACATCGAGAAAGGAGCTTTTAGAGTTCTAGACGGAACATGAAAACCAAACTTGGCTTCTGCTTGGTTGTTGGTTGTATCTTGGATTACACAGTTCCTTTTAGTTACGCATGTGTCCTTCCTGGTGCTCCTCTAATCATTTCTTTAGCTCTGAAAATTTTCCTACAATGAATAAACGGAGAGACATATAGTTGCAAATTTTGAATGGCTTTTATTAGAGTGTTTTAGAATTAAAAAATGGTTTTCTAATGCACGGTGTCTACTACTATAATTATTATAATACTATTTGAGGATACATGATGGAGAAGATCTTTGAGCGATCGATATTGATAGAGGAAGGTGGGTATCATGAAGGTAACTGTTTCAGCAAATGAGGTATATATTGAAAATGAAATCGTGCCTCCTGATCTTAGAAGAGAGAAGATAGTTAAGTGTGCTGATTTGAGAAGAACCAAAAATAGTGCATCTTGATCTCCCAAACAAATAAATGGCATTATTTCAGCCGGTTCGCTAACTGAGCAGATCAGTTCGCTCAATCTATTCAATATTATTATTTTTCATTACAAGCAGACTATATAACTGCATTGCATTTTAGTGCTGTTTTTTCATACAATTGCCCCTACACAGACCACATATTTGTACAGCTACAAGGTGCGGGGTTTAGATCATTTCCACTGTTGTCTACTTATCTTACTATTACTAATTGGAGGCTCCACATTAATCCTCACGAGACACGCTAGGAAAAAAAATAAATCCTAGAAATTCTCACAAAAATCAGAAACATCTTGCCGTTAATTATATAGACAATAATCTTACTTCTTACTATTACTAATTGGAGGCTCCTTTTGGAGGCTCCACATTAATCCTCACGAGATGCGCTAGGAAAAAAGATAAATCTTAGAAATTCTCACAAAAATCAGAAACATCTGATCGTTAATTATATAGACAATAATCAACACGTATATCAAAAGCCATTGGATCTATTCTATTTTTCAGAAAATTACCCACCATTGCCATTATAGAAACTAGCTTAAAATAACCCCCTAAATATATCTCTAAATTACCCACCTTTGCCATCAAGTACAACTCTTTCTATGCATCATCCAAACCAAATGGCCGAGCTCCCATCATTGAAAGAAGTAACAAACTCCTCTCAGCCTTCTCTCTCGCCTCCAATAAAACATCAACCTGTTGATTTGGTTGTATAAGAGCAACTCCAGCAGACCCTCTAAATAAGCCCCCAAGCTAAATTTAGAGGGCCAAATAATAAGTTGGACTCCAGCAAGGCCCCTACTTGACCCCGTATTTTGAGGAGGCCTCCAAATTTATCCCCCACCCTCCATTCCTGGGGGCTCTCTAGGGAGGCCTCCATACTTAGAGGCTATTGTTGGAGTTGACATAAGTTTTAAGACCCTTAAAAAGTAGAGGAAGCCCCCATTTAATATTTGGAGGATCTGATTTAAGGGCTAATACTGGAGTTGCTCTAACAACTTTGCCGATGGATCCCCTTGATCCCTTCTGATCTCCTCACCTACCGAACCATCGATCCACCCATCTTCCTATGTCATCGCTATCCCCTGATCTCAGAAAAGGCTGCATTATTCCCTTAGGGTGTTTCTGTTGAAAGAAGTAACAAACTCCTCTCAGCCTTCTCTCTCTCGCCTCCAATAAAACATCAACCTGTTGATTTGGTTGTATAACAACTTTGCCGATGGATCCCCTTGATCCCTTCTGATCTCCTCACCTACCGAACCACCGATCCACCCATCTTCCTATGTCATCGCTATCCCCTGATCTCAGAAAAGGCTGCATTATTCCCTTAGGGTGTTTCTTCTTCAGAACCCATCTAATCTAGCGACAAAACCTCAGTGGCTGTATCGACATGCTATAGGGGCACGACGGCCACGCTAATGGTGTGTCGCTGATGGAGAAGTTGTTTTAGGAATGCAGGAACAAAATTTCTCTTGAAAGTTCCTCGGTGAGTGCATGCATCTTCCTCTTCATCTAATAAGATATTCCTTTTATGTTTCATCCTGCATACCACTGCTTCTGATCAGTACCTGATTGTGATGATTCATCTCGAGGTTGTGTACGTACCCACAGCAAATATAATTGAGAGATTGGTTACAACGAGAAAGTCATGTTGTATATATAAATGATATTCAAGATCTCAATTGTTAAACTAATATAAATAAGCCATAACCAGACGTATAATTTTCTTATCCAAGGTAACGTGCAGTGTCGACCTGTAGCAAGAATCTGGATGACATATATCCACACATGGATCGATATTGTGGACTCCTTAGGAGCTTGGGCCGAACATTTTACTTCATCTTGCAACACCTGTCACCAAGGTAATTCCATATACATGTTGTATTCATTTTACAACTTATCCACTTTGTGGCGGAGAAGAAAAAGGCTGTAACCATGAATTAATAATTAGTTACAGTTACTTAAAATAACCTTGGAAGAAACAATCTGA
>OAMR01000495.1:255047-283374 GCA_900205405.1 Echinochloa crus-galli
ATAGCTCTATGTATTAAGGGCACAAGGAAATTAATCTAAGTTTCAGTTCACCATATAGTATTTTGAACGTAATAATATATATACTATGAAGTGGCGCGCCCCCTTTATTTTTTCTCTAGCTTCACCCCTTGTAGTTCATGATACACGTTGTACTTATGCTAATAACCACGATAATATATACGGGCTTGCTAGCGCCCGGACGTCTGATGTCCGGGCGCTGCATCGGACGCTTCAAGCCCCGTACAACTGTTCAATCCGGATTAAAATTTCCCACCACAACATCAACTCATGTTTCATGAAACTAGATTGAATATTTACAACACTAAAATAGAACCCTTACAACATTAAAAATTTATATTTGCAACATTCGAACATACGAGTATGTGAGAAACTTGTTCTGTTTCCGAAGGAAAATTTTCAGCGAAACATCGGTACTTGTTTCATGCAAAATAATGGTAAACTTGATTGAGTTCAAACACATGCAAGTGAAACACTTTAGAAAGGATACTGAAACACAAAAAATCAACAGATGAAACATTACGAAACTACTGCTGCAGCATTGAACAATTGCAACACTAACTGAAGGAGAAACTCTCAACTAAATCAATCATTATTTTATTACAACATTTCAAATCTCAAGCTGAAACATAGAGAAAAATATATTGCAACATAGAAATTTCCAAAAAAAAAATCTCCACCAGACACCACCACCATGCGCGCCCCGCACCTGTTGTCCGCCGGCTCACCACGGGTGCACCGCACCAGCCGGCCGCCGGCATCCGCCGCGCGTGTGAACGCGTCCTGGCCGCCCCGCATCCCCCGCGTCGCGCCTGCTGGCAGCCACGGCCGCTGGCCTCGCCGCCGTGGTGCAGCCTGCTGCACGCAGCCGCCGTCGTGTGAGGGCTCAATTTGGGAACCGCGCAAGGGGCGCGTGGCCACTGGAGCACCTACTCGCGGGGCCCGAGCAGCCGCTGACCACCTCCGATTCGCGCCGCCGGGAGCCTCGCCATGCCTCTAGTGCCAATTCCTAGAGCGTCGCGGTGGAGCTCGTCTTTGTGGCATGTGAGAGGAATGAACGGATAAGCAAAAGGAAGCAACAATGGCAGGGGGTCTAATTTTTTATTCCGCGCGTCAGCGATGTTTCCTTGACCTGGGTTCGCGAAGCGTCCGACGCAACGGACGCCCGCCGCTTAGCATTACCGTAATATAAAGTAGCCACTCTAGTTAAAAAATTTTGAGATCTGATAATATATATAGTACTAGAGCTTTCCTCAGCTATGCTTTTTTAATTTGTAGTGAAAAATAATACATTTTTTGCTCGCTATGGACTATGGTGGTGGATTTGAGGTCCATGGCATCATCTGCACGCGTCGATCGGTGGCGGGTAGATGATCAAACTCTGAACATGTATGGCAACAGAGTCATACAGATATATATACAGTGTGTTTGGTTTGCCGGACGGCTCATCATCAGGATTTCAGGAATGACTAGATCCTAATTCCGAATTAATTAAGCTACTCGCGGCGTTATATATATACTGGTTTGAGTTATTGGCACCATTTAATTAATCACCGGGCCATTCCTTTTCTCTAACACAACCAGATGAAAACCCGTTCATCCAATCCCGAAGGTATGGATATCCTGACCATGCTACACCTCAAACCAAACAAGCAAGCTGTTTCCTGTTTGTATTTTTATGTACTTTGGAGCTAATAAACACTACGGAGTACTATATAGGAACATAATAAGAGCTTGTTTAGTTCTATCCTATATGCGGCTGATCTGCCTATGACAGCTGATTGGAGCAGAGCTGCAAGGACGGGAAACGTCAAAAGTCGATCCTGCACAGGATAGCTCCATCCTCGAGGGAAGCTCCACATGGTAAGCTAGTATCGTCTGGCTACTCTGTTTTACAGAATTTCCAGATACCTCCTATACCTATATCTTATTATATCAATGATCAACTTAATTTTCCTATTACTGACTTGTAGCTGGAATGTATAGCTTTGTTCCTTTTCTTCAGCTTCCTGGTTAATTTGTTACCCAGGCCTAGCTCAATACAAGAGTGGCAAGACTCAACTGTTGTGAACGAAGCATCTATCTGGTGTATATATAGGGATGTAGTAGAGCCGTTGTGCTTTAGAGTAATGTACGTGCGTCCCATTCAATTAAAATCGGCCAGGAAACATCTATTGATAATAATGATGCACGTTAGTAGAGAGGGCCAGAGACGGTGTCAGGAGGTCATGAATATTACAGTAGTTCACATACTACTATACTACTAGAGGAACCATCATCACAAACGGCACCATCACAAACGGTTTGAAAAACCGTTGTGATACCCTCATCACAAATGGTTTTTGAACAACCGTTTGTGATGGGGGCCATCACAAACGGTTTTTGAGGCCATCGCAAACGGTTCGGAACACGAACCGTTTGTGATCATCACAAACGGTTCGTGTTCCGAACCGTTTGCGATGGCCTCAAAAACCGTTTGTGATGGCCCCCATCACAAACGGTTGTTCAAAAACCATTTGTGATGAGGGTATCACAACGGTTTTTCAAACCGTTTGTGATGGTGCCGTTTGTGATGATGGTTCCTCTAGTAGTATAGTAGTATGTGAACTACTGTAATATTCATGACCTCCTGACACCGTCTCTGGCCCTCTCTACTAACGTGCATCATTATTATCAATAGATGTTTCCTGGCCGATTTTAAAGGCCTCAAACAAGTAATTTAAAATCGGTCTGTTATAATATGATAGGAGTCGGAACGCTATACACTCACAAGTGACAATGAGGTGTAGTGGTAGGGGAGTGCTCGCGCGAGGGAGAGGTACCCGGTTCGAATCACGCTGGCCGCGTAGCGCGTGAAAAAATGGCGCGAATTGCTTTTGTATTTTTTTGGGTTTATTTCGGAAGTAGGAAATAATGGCGCAAATGAAAATAAATTTTTTCTCCTATTGTTTTCGTATTTTTTAGGTTTATTTCGGAAGTAGGAAATCACAAACGGTTGGTGATGCCCCGAGCATCACAAACGGAACATCACAAACGGTTCGAAAAACCGTTTGTGATGGCTCTTCCGAACCGTTTGTGATGTTGCTTCCTGGAGTAGTGATATATGCATGCCAACAATTGCCATGTAAGTGTAGACCGAAATTAAAGGACGGGTCGGCATATTGAGATTTTGCACACAGATACGCAGTAACAATGGAAAAAGAAACTTAAAATGAAACTATTGATTTTACATATTGGTCGCTAACAAAAGTGGGCAATAATAGCCTATCATTCCCTTTAGTCGACTATATATACGAGAACGACATTTCTATTCACGCTTGGCCATGATACACGATGTGCTTCACCCCTTTGTATTTCATACACGCTGTGTACTTATGCTAACCACGATAATATGAAGTGGACACTTTGGTTAAAATTAAATTTGAGATGTGATAATTCCATGCGTCACGTGTTGCAGATGGCGAGGAATAATACTTTTATTGTGAGCGCGTATAGCAGATGCTCAAGATGGGTCTGGTCTTGGTATCGAGCCATTGCTAGAAGGAAAAGAATATATGATTACAGTACTGTCATGCATGAACAAGATGATTAGCGCTCCTGTGATTTCAGGAGTGTTCTGAGTTGATAGCCAGTATGAATACCATTGTACCTGTGCATTCGATTGCCAACTGGATGAAAAGTTCAGTGTATCGGTAACCATTCTAGCCTCTTCTCTATTACGTCCTTTTTTTTACATTTGATTCTGTGGGTGAATAGCTGGTATATTAGACAACACAAAACAGTTTGTGTGCATGATTTGTTGATTCTTAGTTAGAGATACTTATGAGAAGAATTACTATTCATGAACATAGTAAATTATACATCAAGGTAAGTCATGCATCCAATGAGAATTTAAAAGCCTCCAGTATTTATGCATATATACGAGATATGCGGGGCGAAATAGTTTTATGAAAATAAGTATAATAAGGTAGGATTTTAATGTATATACTTCTGATCGATACATGATCAGGGAGTTTAGAAAAGGATTATAGACCAAGAACACATAAGAATTAGCTAAATATGAATATATGCTCAATGGAAAAAGAATGCAGTCAGAGCTCAACTTACGTAGCACATACAAAGGCAGATCATCATTGTTCGCTTTTCAAGAAAACGAGCAGATATAGGGTGGCTGTTGCATTTGCATGCATGTTTGGTAAAACAAGTACGGGGTACCATGGCGAGGCCACACTATCAGGTGATTACCTCATTAGTATCATACTATTACAATTTTTGAAGCCGGCCTCCACATAATCCTCGCGTGATGGGATAAAAAATAAAATTATAGAAATTCTTACACAAATTAGAAACATCCCGGCCATCAAATTGATACAGTTTGCTACTATAATAATAACCATATACAATTTATTTTATTTTCTAAAATTTGTCCAACTTGCCATTAAAAAAACAATCTAAAATAACTCCCCAGATTTATATATAAATTGCCAACTTTTGTTATTCTAAATTAAGTCCCTAAATCTATATTATGTATTGCTCATCATGAAAATAATCTAAGGGAGCCCATAATATTCATCTAATTAAATATCCCACATTTGCCATTATTCAAAAAACTATCTGTATATCTATACATGTATTAATTACACACTCTTAAGATATAACAACATTAATCACATGAAAAATAATGGTTGAGATGTCAACTGGTATAAATCAATGATCCGACTCCTACAACTCATTCAATGATCCACCATCCATACCGAAAAATCAAAGTACAATTCCTCCTCAATTTTGGAAATCAGTTCGTCTCTCTTCACCGAATTCTTTTTCATATGCACATTTGATTCACGAAGCGGCATGGTCGAATGTTGTTACTGCCCATGTCCACGAAACCGGGTTCGGCAGGTACGAGGATGACAAGGGTGAGGATCTAACGAGCAGTTACCCATAGGTAACATGAATTCTGATAAATTTCTATCTTGAATACTTCCTTGATGTTCTTCCACTTAGTTCTGCGAAATTTAGAGGATTAACATGATCCACAGACACCTCGCTGTCGATGGAGACGTTGCCTACCATTGAAAGAATAGCGTCGGTTAATTTCTAAATAAATCCAGAAAAATACGACACATGTGCCGAGTCGAGGACTTGAACCCAGCTGGACAGGTTCCACCACAAGGAACCTTACCAACTGATATGTGATCAATTTGCTATATGCCAAAGTTAATTTTCAGCACTCAAACAAATATAGTATTGAGATAACTTGATTCAAGCAAGCTTCAGAATGCCGTGCTCCCCAAGATTTTATTTTACCTCAATATCGAGATCGTCAAAGATGCATTTGGTGATGATGATAGATGGTGTAAATTTTTAAATTAGCATACAGTAATCTTAATTAAATACATATTAGCATCACCTAAGAATGATACAAATTGCTAGCCGGTGCTACCTCGCTTCTGCACTGGTTGATAGTCTAGTAGAAATATAATAATAAGGACTTGTTTAGTTCTATCCTACCGACATCGATGATCACAGCCCCTTTGTTGTTGACTTTTAGTGCGTGCGGTAAATTTGATGAGCTGCCTGTGCGAGATGCCTGGAGGCATGCAAGTCTGCAGCCAAACAGGCCCCAAGGCCAGTCTCAGTGCAGGATTTCATCACACGGTTACCTAGACCAAAATCTATAAAACCGTGCCAAATGAGTTTCATGGTGATGAAACTCCTCTCACATCCCATGAAACTCTTCCCTCTCTCTCCTCTGCCACATCAGCACATTTAATGCCATGAAACTCCCATGAAACCCCCACTGAGACTGGCCTTAGGGCATGTACAAACCCACAGACGGTGGGTCATCTATAGAACCTCGATTTTAGTATACAAACAGATGTACAGATAGTTCATATAACCCACAGACAAAGGACGTCTGTAAGCTGTTTAATGCTTTGCATCTAGCCTAAGATCAACTACAAATGTATTCGTGTATACCATTGTGTGGCCTCTCCCTTGTTCCTCTCCACCCCTCTCCCCTACTCCGGTGAACGAGGCCTCTCCCCTGTGCCGACGGGAGAACCATGGTGGCCACCAGCTCCAATTCGAGACCCCATCTCCTCCCCCTGTGCCACCCCGTCTCCCCTTCCCCTACGCTCGCCTCCTCCTTCCTGCGCCTGCGCGGAATTTGGCCGGCGGCCGGAGCTGAGCAGCCCACGGCGGCCAGGGCGCAGCAGTCCGCCAAGGCACCCGCGGCGGCGCTCATGGCACCACGGGGTGGAGCAACTCGCCGAAGCACTCCCGGCGGTCAAGGCACGCCCGGGCGGAGCAGCTCGTCGAGGCGCTCGCGGCTGTGGAGGGGTGACGTCCACGTGACCGGATCTCATATTCCCCCGGCTGGATCTGGCTGTTGCGGGCTTGCCGGCGTCGTCCGGCGGGCTGTGGCCGGATTTCCTTTCCCAGTGAGCTCCGTGATGCCTCCCTCTCCCTTCCTTCCTCCTCTGCCTCCCCGATTTGGTGCGAAGAACTCCCGCGCACGCGCCCCACGCGGGATCCCAGCGCCCCGCCGCTTCATGAAGACAACGTGTACAACGCACGGGGGTTCGTTGGCTTACCCTCAGGCAACGGGATGGAGGCGTCGCCTCGCCAGGCGACGCGAAGCCCATCGATGGGCAGACACGGGGTCTTTTTCGCAAAAAGGTTGCTATACCGACGGGGGCAATCGACGGGCTGTACATACCCTTACAATAGGTTACCATCACCGCCGCCATTTCCGTAGCCGCCATCATCGTCCTGGCTCCTCTCCCGGCGGCCGCCTTCAAACGCCAGCCGCCGCCGCATGTGGTCCGGAAGCCGAGGCCGGAGGCCGACATCGCCGTGTTCAAGGGCTGCTTCAAGACGGACAAGAACGGCCGGAAGTGGCCGTGCTCCAGCATCAACAATCCCGGGGCGAAGGGACGTCAAGATTGCCGGATACAAAAAGAGAGAGGGGGCCGGCAATGGAACTAAATGAGACGAAGCGAGGTGGGCGGCAAGCAACAACATGGAAGCCCCTGTGACGACACGAAAGCCCCGTAGGCTTAATAGTTTGAGTCAGACTTGAAACTAGTTACCACCTCCTTTCCTCTCGTCTATTAAATGATGGGTATATGGCACTCCTGAATTAATATGTTTTTGCAGGTCAGTGTTTAAAGGCTCTCCAGGAGTAATTTATCGGAAATAGAAAAGAGGAAGAGTCACTACTTTCAAACTCGGTGACCACCCATTCCTATAAACCGATGTATGTGGTGTTTGATTATCATTGATTCTATATATGTATTATGTTGCCGCAGGTCTCATCGATCATCCTTTAATTTTGAAGCCTGAAATGTGATAACATCATTCTTTATATATAATGCAGATACTTAGTTCAATTCCGCGTGACATGCCAGTTGGTCAGTTCATTTTCATACTACGTTCAAGGTTACACCTGTCCCAAGGAACAACACTATTTGTGTTTGTAAACAACACATTGCCCCCAAACAGGTGAGATTGGCCTCCTTAACTCACCTGATGAAGTTTTGGTGTGGTGCGCCTGTCTTGCTATTATGGGATTAGCATCGGTTTCAAACTTGCAGAGTAAGGCAAATTGGACAATTTAAAATCAAAGGATTCAACTGTTTTTGTGTGAAATTAGCAAGTCTTTGGTTCAACTAATAATAGTTCAAATTTTGCAGCTAGCCTGATTTGAAGTGTGTACGATTCGTACAAGGACGAGAATGGCTTCTTGTACATATGTTTTTTAGATAATAGAAATTATTCTGGCTTCAAGAAGCCGTTCCGACTCCTATCATATTATACCAAACCGAGTTTAAATTGCTCGTTTGAAATACTAAACGACTTCAAATCAAAAAGTGTTGAGATGTGTATAAGAGACAGAATCAGTACCAGCCACCAGCTAGCCGAACAGGCCGTCTGTCTTTCTGTTTTTTAACAAGTCATTCTTTATTACTGTTGTAGAGTTATTATTTAGTAGACCCAAGGACCTCACGTGACAGAATAGCCAAAGTTGTGGATACTTTCATTATATTACAATAATCTGTTATTACATATATTACATCATTGACATTTTACTCAAACTATGACTAACAATATTTACTTATTAGTTAGTTAAGTGAACTAAAATAAATACCACTAGATCTATCATAAAAAATACTTTAATTTTAACATTGATATTTATCTATTTGCAAAAATATTTGTAGAAAACATGAAAAGTCAAGCGAATGAAAAAGTCAGTTGTGTCATATATATAAGAGCAGAGGTGGTACCACTGTACCAATGTTGTTGGAATAGATACAGTGGCCATTACTAGAAAAACCGCATTCCATTCCCTAGAAATATGGGCACGAGATCCTTTCATGCTAGGCGGACATCAACCAGTATTTTAATACCAGTTGGTGTTACCACCCATTAGGCCATTTCATCACACGGTTACCTAGATCAGAAACTAGGTAACTGTGCCAGATGAGTTTTATGGTGATGAAACTCCTCTCACATTTCATAAAACTCTTCACTCTCTCTCTCCTCTGCCACATCAGCACATTTAATGTCATGAAACTCCCATGAAACCCCCACTGAGACTGGCCTAAGAACGGAACACCATCAAGCTGTACCCCACAGAATATCTCCATCCTCGAGGGAATCTCCACATGGTGAGCTAGTTACGGGTACCTACTCTGTTTTACAGAATTCCAGATACCTCCCATAGCTATATCTTATTATGTGAATGATCAAATCAATTTTCTGTATAGCTTTGTTCCTTTTCTTCAGCTTCCTGGTTATTTACCCAGGCCTAGCTCAACACAAGAGTGGCAAGACTCAATTGCTGTGAACGAAGCTTCTATCTGGTGTGTGTAGGGATGTAGAGCCGTTGTGCTTTAGAGTACTGTACGTGCATCCCATTCAATTAAAATAGGCCAGGAAACATCTATTGATAATAATGATGCTCATTAGTAGAGAGGGCCAGAGAGGGTGTCAGGAGGTCACGAATAGGTGCTGTTTGGTTGGACGTTTTTCAACCGTAATCAGATTACATCGCAATCCAATCCCGTTAAACGCGTTTGTTTCGCCGACCGTGTAATCAGGTCGCACGGTATTGGATAGCAGTGCTATTCAAATCTGTTACCGCTCCTCTGTGGCGGTAAACGAATCACCCTGCCTCTCGCAAAACAATTGCTTTGTTTAGATGTTGAATTTGGGAGGTTGAATTTGAAGTTTGGATACAAAATGTTCGGGACACGTTGAAAGTCGATCCTGCACAGGATAGCTCCATCCTCGAGGGAAGCTCCACATGGCGAGCTAGTTTCGTCTGCCTACTCTGTTTTACAGAATTTCCAGATACCTCCCATACCTATATCTTATTATTTTTTTTGAAGGAAATACCTATATCTTATTATGTCAATGATCAATTTAATTTTCCTATTACAGACTTGTAGCTGGAATGTATAGCTTGGTTCCTTTTCTTCCGCTTCCTGGTACCCTGGACTAGCTTGTTAGAGATAATCTTGACTTGTCATGTGTTATGTGTTAGATTAGTTCGTTGGTTGGTTAGTGCGTGCGTTTGTTGCATGCGTGCTTATTAGTGGAGGTAGCTGCAGGCGCCGGAAGCGGAGCGTTGAGGCCGTGGCGCACGGTCAGGAGGGCGTCCGGGTCTTGCGCTGTGGAGGAGTTGGGGGCTCACGCACGTGAAGACCGGATTGCCGGGAGCTAGTGCGTGCGTGCGTGCGCGAGTGCCGCAGGGGCAGTTGCTAGGGGCTGCAGCTATAAAAGTACGATGTAATCTCATTTGTTGAGTTGAGCCGAGTGAAGCAATGAAGAGGTAGCCAAGATACAGCCGTCAGTGCGGCCGCCGCGTTCGTCGCCGGAAAAACTTGTGTTCGTGCGTTCGTGCGCCATTGCTGTGTGCTTGAGCTCCCTCTCGCGTTCGTGCGCGTGAGTGATCGGTCCATGAGCGGTTCCAACATAGCTCAACAAGATTGTGGCAAGACTCAACTGCTGCGAATGAAGCATCTGTCTGGTATATGTATATATATATATATATAGGAATGAAGAGCCGCTTCCTTATTCTATTTTACCCGAAATTTTAGATATTAGGGATCATCAAGTTAGGGTACGACCCGATTATGTTTTACAGAATTTCTCGATACCTCCTATGCCTATATCTATTTCTACGATCAACTTATAATTAGTTTTCCATGTGAAACAAATTTGGGGTTCTAGTCGATTTTGCCGATTTTTTAAACACCATGCTGCGGGATCCATTTTCAGATACACAATAACAACAATCTAGCAAGCATTCATCTAAAAAACTACAAGCTATTTTGTAGTTGGAACGCTATATATCCTCTTTATTCCTCTTCCTGCTAGCTTACACAGGCCTAGCACATGAATAAATAATAACGCACAACGGCACAAGACTAGAAATGCTGATCGATGCCTATGAAACACTGTGTCTCATATATATAGGGACGTAGAGCAGTACTTTTTAGTATTGATGTTTGGATGCACCCTCCTACTACTAGTTGGTACTGCATGTCGTCATAGCACTATTCAATGAAAGTGAGCCAGCAAACACGTATTTTTATTGTGACAATTAGGCGTGTTTCTTTGGTTTGGTAAAATTTTGCTAGCACGTTTGACAATTAGTCAGTTTACAAAACTACCTTCACAACCTTGGACTAATTCACGAGACAAATCTAATGAGGCCTTTAAATGCACGATTAGAGAATGGTTACTGTAGTATTACTGTAGTAAATCATGAACTAATTAGGCTCATTAGATTTGCCGTGTAAAGTTATGTCCATCCCTAAAAAAGATTCTGCAAATAGACTTTATTTAATACTTCATGCATGCAAGATCTTCCTTCGACAAAAAAATTGTTTAATAGCAAAGAAACACGGCCATCAGGGATGTGGCGCCCCAATTTCATAGAAAGATGTTGTGGGAAAATTTTTACATGTACTTTTATTGCGATAAATATAAGATGATGTTGCAGTAGGAGTTTCAAATGATCATCGATGATGCATTTAGTTGTTTTAAGATGGTACAAAGGGTTGATCCATAATGTTGTGCTGGTTATTTTTTTTGTGTTGCAACAGATGTTTTGTGATGTTTCAGAATTTTGCTCTAGATATTTTAATAATAGTTGATTTGACATGTTGTTTCTTTAAACTCAATCTGCTAATTCTAATTGTTTTACTGACATGTTGCATAGTTTTTACTAATCGGCTAATCCAATGAGTGTGCAAGATTGTGAACGATATCCAATATTGAGTATTGTTTTCTGTACTAGAACATGCTACAAAATCTAATTAATAATTCATGAGACCATGAAACTATTTTAAAAAATTCTACCGTTTTGAAACTATTTTTTTAAGAATAAAAAACTGGCAGATAATGCCTTGTAGGTTTGATTGCCAGAGCAATTGCTGCTAGGGGAAGGTGAACTGCACGCGCTTGACGTCCGTTAGATTTCCAACCCTTCTGATCGACCGGGTGAGGTGAGCAGTACCAAGACCAAATCGTAGGAATTAAGCGACCGACCAAACCCGGCAACCCGAGGCTGTGACTGTGACTGGCGGCGGCCGGAATATAATGCGCCGCCCATCGATTGGCCGGCGGCGAGGGCGGGAGACCGAGAGCATAGCAGCCTGTGCCGTGGGGAGGCTGGCCCAATCCGATCCCCGGCCATCTTCCCGGAAGCCAGGCAGGTACGCACCTCTCTGAACCAAGATTATTCATTGCAAAATTGCTTCAAAATCCAGTAGAAATCACATTCGCCCTGCCCGGCAGTTATTTAGTTTAGAATTAAGATTCCCTCCATACTGATCTTGATTCAAAAGACCACAGTTCATGGTTGCTATCTTTTCTATACATGCGTGATCAGATCGAGAATCACACCGTACAGGCTAGCATGTCATGATACTTGCATAATTTTTATAGTAAGACAAACTGTAAATGTTATGAGGTAAAACCAATAAGGAATAGTAATTTGAAACGGAGGTAGTACTATTTTACATTGACTGATTAATTAACGTCATTCGTCATAGGCAGTGCGGCACGTGCTGTATCTATGCTTTCCCGGTGTGGTTGTGCCTGCACCGGACACGCTCTCGAGGTACCTTTCGACGACGTCGAGGCCACAGAGCTCCTTGACGACAGGCATCGTCGCCGGGACGTCCATCTGGAATGTGAGGGTGGAGTTTTCTGGTCCGGTGCAGACTGAGAACTCCTTCCTGGCCGCCCTGATGGCCTCCCTCATTGCACAGTGCACCGAGCACGCCAGAAGCAGCGTTGGCTCACCCGATGCTGCAACGACAAAGAATTAATATAATTAAGCAAGGGATGTCAATCAGGGTGTGCAGGCAATCATCCATCGTTCATGAGCTCAAATTGTTAAGAGTGAGTGTTTTCACTTCATAATTTTCAGGATTGGAGGTTTACATGCATGGTTTGCAAGGATATAATGTAGGGAGAGGATGAAAGTTGGGAGAAAATTGAAGGCTCACCC
Source organism: Echinochloa crus-galli (assembly GCA_900205405.1). Classification (NCBI taxonomy): domain Eukaryota; kingdom Viridiplantae; phylum Streptophyta; class Magnoliopsida; order Poales; family Poaceae; genus Echinochloa; species Echinochloa crus-galli. Next base: position 267,595 of record OAMR01000495.1, read on the forward strand.
TTGGACGAGAGGACACGCTTCTTGTCGCGGGCACTGTTGATGAGCTCGACGTTGAGCTGCTTGGGGATGGTGTCAACGGTGGGTATCTTGTATGTCCATGTGCCGTCATTGGTGACCATGCCATCAGAGTTCGTTGTGTACTCCTCATTCGTGAAGAAGCCCACTCCTTGGATAAATGCACCTTCCACCTGGGCAAATCAAGATTCAAAAACAGTGTTCAGCTAGAGGAGCAGCATTCCAAATGCAGTGATATATGCAAGTAGTTTAAAGTTTAAACCTGGCCCAAGTCCACAGCTGGATTCAAGCTTTGCCCGCAATCGTACACAATGTCACTCCTTAAAATTGTGGTTGCACCTGTCAGGACATCAACTTCCACCTGCGGCGAAATTCAGAATCATTTGTCAGCATTGAGCAGGACTAAAGTTGCAGCCACCGACAATTTAGTTTGGTAACTGCATTTGCACGCAGTGTCGTTATTGTGATTTGGATCAGGGATACCTCACTAGTGGCAGCTCCGTAGTTCAAGTAGCTTGTGAATGACGGATCAGGGGTCCAGTATACATGTGCCGATAAGTTCACACTTTCCATACTTGCCTGCATGAGAGGAACAAAAGGACACTGAAAGACGAAACAGATATTGTCTTAATTTCCTTGGACTTGTAAGATCTCCTCCCCAAAGTTGCTACTGCTACTGCTTACCATTTGATGATGTCACAAAGGAAGCAAACAAAAATTTAAACAACTGTCATGCTGGGCATGTTACTTGGACAACTAGAATTTACAAAGCTTTATCCTTACCTGAGAAATCAAGGCTCTCCATTCCACTGTGCCAGCCTGAGCCTCCAGACTCTCCTTTATAGGCTTAAGCCTCTCAACAAGTGCAGCGCATGACAGTCGAACTGCTTCACAACTGGTTTCAGAAGTGGTGCTCCCACCAGTAAGCCCTCCTTGGATCATGCTCAATGTGTCGGCCTGGATAACCCGCACCTTGTCAAGGAGGCAGTCACCTCCATCAGCACACAACTGTCCCAACCCGAACGCCGTCATCTGCTTCACTTTAGTCCACAGCCCCTGCCCTATCTCAACTGCTCCAGCCTCAACTGCAATGGAACCATCGTTCATGATAGACACCTTGCCTGGAGATGGCCGAAGCCTCACCTCGTATGTGATTGGCACACAGGAAATGCCACGTTTCTTCCACCTGTTGCTTCTGTTGAAGTGCTCAACCATCTCAGCTCTGTGTTGGTAATCTGGAGACAAGGCCAGCTTATCAAATATCATGACCAGGCTGTATGTAGAAGCTTCGCCTGCACTTTCTCCATAGAACACTGCTAGGCTCTCATGGTCATGCAGATTCTTCCTCCTGATGGTGTTAGTGTCAACTGAGAGTGTCGAGGCAACATGCTCTATGATGGCTTCGGCAATGAAAGACCCCTGCACATTTCCGGGACCCCTCATTGCTGATTTTGATGAGACATTTGTCTTGCAGATCTTGGCGTCAAATGCAATATTGCCCCAGTTGTATTTTTTGAGACCGCCTATGATAGCACGTGGCATCAATGGACTCACATCTGGTGATATTCCAGCATTGATCCCAAGGTCAAGGTGCAAAGCCGTGATCTTTCCATCTAATTTGAACCCAACGGAGTACTTCGCCTTCATCGGATGCCGCCCACCTGCTATTATCATGTCTGTCTTGCGATCGAGATACATCCGAACAGGACGCCGTAGCTTGAATGCAGCAACAGCACATGCACATGCAACCTGACAGAGGAAATTCATGTTCGTCATATCTCTAGCACACATTGTCTCGTAGTGTTATCTGGTCAGATTATGAATATCCAGTATATTGGTAACTAACTAAAAATAGGAAAATCCAGCAAAGCAAAAGCTCTAGGTATTCAGGAGTTACATGCATTCCTTTCAATGACTTTCCACCAAAGCCTTCTCCAACTCTTCTGGTGATGACACGGACATTGTGAAATGGAATGCCAAGGCACCTGGCAACCACATTTTGTGTGATCTCAGGTATTTGTGTTGATGAATAGATGGTTATGCAGTTATCTTCATCAGGAACAGCTAGCGCCACTTGTGTCTCCATGTAGAAATAATACTGGGATTCAAGTTTGACCTGCAGAAACAAAAATACAAGGTGTGAGTGTGTTTGGCCTTATTGGAACACAAGCACACATCCTCTGAAACATAATGAGGTATGTACCTCTGCTGATATAATCTTGTGATCAGCTTCAGACATCCCTTGGTCGTAGTCACCAACTGGCTTGGGAGCTAAAATGGGGTGGGTTTGGAAGTAGCTATTTCGTTGGATGGCATCTTCTATTGTCAGAATTGGTGGCTGCAGATTTTCTGTGCTATACTCAATAACAGCTTGTTTTGCTGCCATATAGGCATACCTCTGTGTTTCAGCAATCTGAGTGATAGAAAAGCAACACACCACAGTAAGCTGGGTAGACAAAACATATAGCCGGTTTTATGAAATCTGAAAGAGCATTACAGAAACATTACCACGACACCAATATTTTGACCAGCAAATTCAGCAATTGGATCAGCAAAAAGTGGTTCTTCTCCCAGCATTGGGTAGCTGGATCCGACATTTTGCCCGCCGCTTGGGATATCCTTTGCGGGGTGATAACTGTGATGATCTTCTTTGAAGCCAAGGATGCTTTAAAGTTGATACCATTAACATAAGCATATGGCTGTGTGCTATAGATAAATGCTCCATAGAGACAATCCTTGGGAGAAGGGATGTCATCAACATACACAGCCTCCCCTGTGTATAAAAGGAATATGGTTAAATGCACTTTTCTGGGAGAAACTGTAGTCACTAAACATGCAAGGAAAAATATGCATGGATGGAATGGAGTATAAAGGAGCAAAAGAATATCATGTGGTTATTTTGTGAAATATGCAAAAGAAAAGGTTTACACTAAATATGTTCAGAAGCTATATATAGACAGTATATACATTGGAATAAGAGTAATACCAGATGCTTGGAGCTCTACCCCAGCTTTCTTGATCGGCTTCCCAACTGGATTGTATTCATCAGTGAAAATCATTTCTTGTCTTGAACGTATTGGCAAATCATTGCAGTCAACCCTAAGATGCTCCTCTTCTGAGTGTCCAACGCTGCCGTTTGTCATTGTTACTCCATTCAAGCTGTTGGCAAGGGAAGATAGAAAGGTGAACAAGAAACTGACAGCCAGGCTGATTCTATACTCAGGATGTGTTGTTCCTTCAGATTGCGAAACAGTCTCTTTAAGCAACTGAACTGCTTCAAATATAACAGAAGAGGTCACCGATTTGCCCTTCAGGAAATCCTCAACGTTCCTAGCTCTGATGGCATGATCGGCTCCGTAAGCACCAAAAGCCAAGCATATGTCCTCAATGAGATCACCGTCTGATGACCTTGCCAAGAAAGCTGAATTAACATACGAGACAACATTGCCAAAGGGACGAGGGGAAGCTCTGAATGTCTCAAAATAAATGCCATCTGAACCCCAATCTGGGATGAATATGCTCAGGAACAGGGTCCTAGAATCACAAGGAGGTTGCTGCAAGAACTCCTCCAAAGTGAGGCACGCTCTTTTGGAAGCCACTGATTGGATAGTGACTGTTGAACCTGCAGCTAGTAGAACGGTTGCAATGTCTGAAGGAAACTGCAACCTCTGTGCCATGATTATGTTTCCACCTATGGTTGTAGTGTTCCAAACAAATGGCGAGGCCACTTTGTTCAGGTGATCAGCAATCTTTCTAAAGACCAGATTTCCATCTGACAGCACCTCAATGGTTTTAGAGATGGTCACAACTGATCCAAGCCCAATTCCCTTGCTGCTTCTGCTGATGACTGAAAGATCTGGGATCCCTGTGATGTCAATGTACTTGTCATGGAGGTCTTGATCCTTGTACACTCCAGACCCAGTGTTTGAAGCCACAATCTTCACAGAATTCTCATCAAAGAAATCAGACTCCAACAGCATCTGAAGTTCATCAATGCTCTTAGGATGGTACCAGCCAATGCGGTCATCAGAAACCAGAACTGGAACACTGTTTACCTGCTCAACTGAGGCCTTCTTCTTGATCTCGGATTTGAGGAACTCCGGGAAATTGCAGACGGCACCACTGTTGTATACATAGCTAGGCAACTTGCTGACGTCTGCAGGCTCGGTACCCTTGTTCCAGAAGCAGTTGAGGCCGAGGTCCTCGAGATCAACGTCAGCTGCAAAGCTCTTGCAGGCGTCGACGATGGGCCTGTACCCGGTGCACCGGCACAGGTTGCCTGAGATGGCCTTCTCCGCCTCCGATGTGGTGAGCTTGGAGAAGCCGGCAGGCGGCACCGGGCGGTCGTCGGCGGCAACATTGTCGGCCTTGACAAGTGCGGAGAAGATGGACATGCACATGCCGGGCGTGCAGAAGTCACACTGCGAGGCGTGGAAGCCTGAGAGGCGCTGCTGCACGGCGTGGTAGCCATCCTTGCTGTTGCCAAGGCCTTCGCTCGTGGTCACCGAGCAGTGATCCACACTGTGGAGAAGCGTCAGGCAGGAGCACGCCGAGAAATCGGTGACCTCGTCGGCGGCCGGGTCGTACTTGGAGACGAGGACCACGCAGGCACCGCAGCCACCTGCAGTGTGCACCAGCAGCGTGAAAATAATGCGAGGGCTTAGCTTTCGCGCATATATGGTTACCTTGACTTTTAAAAGAAACGCAATGTGTGCTCAATTTTGAAAGAAAAAGGTACCACGAGGTTAGCATAATTGTATATGCTGTGCAAAGTGCCCATCGTAGATGCTGTTGTTGATGTGTACTTGCCAACCTCATGTTGATGTGTACGTTACATACTAACCTATAACAAGTAGAGGGTATAAAAGGTGCAGATCTAATTTGCGCTATGGAACGTACGTCTCAACCTTTGTGGAGCCTGACATTTCGAGATATAGCCTACTTTGTCTCTACAGTGAAGAGTGAAGAGATCGTCATATATGTTGGTTGCTGCAAAGCAAAAGCACTCGCGGCAAATTTCCATTCTTTAATTTGCTGGTGTCACGGTGAAGAGTGAAGACCACCTGTTGGTTGCTGAAGACAGATCGACCTGGGTGCTCGATATTCAGATTGCTCGGCTACTGTTCTTCTTGGCCGTATGAGAGAGAGAACAGGCTAGATGCTCGGGAGCTCTCTTCACTCTTCAGTTCCAGTCATAACTTAATTAGGACGTACACATATTTAATTTATCTTCAATTCCCTTGGGCGCTTTCTGCTGTTGTTGCTGGCTGGTAATGCAATGGGATATATAGTTTATTTATCTGAATTTTGTTGAGAGACTTGTGAGAATTTCTACTTGGGTGGTTGGATGTCCTGTGCGCGGCTGCTTTTTTTTTTAGCACTGTATATGTGCGCGGCTGCTGTGTCTTCAATTTCCACGGCTTCAGACTGCTGTGCCAAGCAAAGGCGCGCTTTGGGCTGCAAGCAAAATCTACGAGCGATCGAGGACACTAAAAATGCGGCACACAGCACGTATAGTACCTTGGCCACAGCCGAGCTTGGGGCCCCTGACTGGGGTGTGTGTGCGGAGGAACTCGAGCAACGTCATCGACGGCTCCACACCCGCGACCTCGTACCTTTGCCCGTTCACGGCCAACACCACCGTCGTCGTCGCCGCCGCCGCCGCCGCCGCCGCAGCCGCATTCCCGGCCATCTCAATCGATCTCCTTCAAAACTAGCTCGACTCACCAGGCACGAACGGGCAGCTAGCGAGGAGCTCAGCTCGCGGCCGCCGCCTATTGTTTATACTGCAGCAGGTCAGGTGATCAGTCGAGGCCGGCAAACAGAGGCCAGCACTGTGGTGGAGCTGCTGCTGGTGTGGTGGTGCCGGCAACACCCAGCGCATAGGAATGGTAGGTTGAAGATTACAAATAAAGAAATCTGGCATAGGAAATTACTGTCGATGATTGAGATCTTCAAATGGAAGAACCTAAAAAAAAAGTTTTTTTACGGTGCGCCATACTAGCAGGTGCTACTGTGCTAGTTTTGGTGGCATGTGCATTCAGGGGACATTGGACCCTAGCTGCTGAGTTAATTGCCATTCTGGAGCCGTCTCGGCATTACCTGATTTATATAAAAAGTCTTATTTCACAACATATTATGTTCCTAATTTTAAGAATTTATTTCAAATAGCTTAGCATTGCAATTTCTCGATCCATTTTCCTAAATTCAAACAACACATTATTTCCTATTTTTCCACTAATGTCATTCTTGTGCACCATAACACATTAATAACAAATAATCCTCGCTGTTACGAAATCATCAAGAAGGAACATCTCAAAGAAAGGTAGTACCACAAATACGTATTTTAACATATTCATTCATTTTACTCCTAATATAATTTTTTTAGGAATTTATTTACATTAACTTGGTATTGTAATTTCTGTATTCTTTATAAATTCAATATTTTATTAAAAAATAAATTGGCATTGTTTCTAATTTCTTATTTAATATTTATTTTCTAAGAATAAGCAATAACAAAAAATTGGGAGAAAAAGAGAGAAATGAGGGTTACCTGGCGGCAGTAGGCGGCAGGGCAGGAAAAAAGTATGGGCTCTACGGGACTTCGTAGTTCGACTCCGGTACTGTCCAATTTGTTGTGTATATTTATATTGGATTGACGTGGAATTCTTTAGTGCTAAGGGACTTTTTAAAGGGTCGGCTTTAAGTATTGCTGTAGAAAAATAAAAAACAAAGAAGTGTCATTCTTGGAAATCTAGAACAAATGAAAATCCAGAACATAAAAAACTAAAGAACAAATTAAAATCTAGAACATAATTAAACTCTATGCTGGTAGTATCATTTTTCTTAAGAAATAATCGTAGACTGATGCTTCTCTGGTAAGGAGACGTTAAAAGATGAAGTTTCTTTCCATCACTTGTTTAAAAAGGAACGATTATCCATTTCGGAGAGTTGTTGTATGAGTTCATCGGCTAATTCTGCCGCTAGCTTTGTAAGCAACAATCATCCCATCCGAAAGTGACGTGAGCGTGATGCGACGATGCTTCTTTTTCTCCAACCCCACTTATGGGGTGCCACATCACCGTCCATACGAGCAGATCACGGTTAGTGGGTTAACGGCATCAACAGTCGCAACAACAGTTTACATATAAGTGTCCTAGTAACTCTACTCTGACTCTGCATGATGTCCTGGCTGACGCCACGCCACGCTAGCTGCCTTGATATATGCATGTTTCGATACCTGCAAATCTGTAAACTAACATATGGCTGTACGTCAAAATCTGAGACACCCTATGTATGACCAAGCCATCATTTTCACTCCCAGTCGTACTATGAATAATATTTCTTAGGACTACAACTTGTAAAACTTCCCATTTCGAAAAAAACAACTTGTTGTAATGCTGTTGAAACCTAACATATAGCTGAGATTATCTGAAATGTATCCCGACCACTATATATCGGAAGGAACGTAGGATTTTACTAATGAATGACCAGCTCTTTTGTTCATGTCTCTGTCGGATATGTTCCAAATTCACATCCACGATATAGGCCAGGCTTGAGCCGAAGCGAAGCGGAGGCCCATCATACCGTGGTTTCTCTCAAAGTGCACAGTTTAGTCCCACCTTGGAAATGCAACCAAGCACGGGAGCATGAGCCGCCTATATATATGTAAGCCTATGTAGACGGTAGGGTAAGACAAGACAAGGCAAGACAGATAAGCCATGTAACATCCCTACTTGTAAACTCTCCTCAATAGTGATTGTCTTCCGTGGTTTTTTCTCGTATGGGTTTTCCACGTTAAACCGTTCCTCGTGTTCGATCTTGTTTTTCGCATTATTTGCTAACAAGTGGTATCAGAGCTTGGCACGAGATTATCTAAAAAATATTAGGGTCTCAGTTTTCTTCGTCGCGCTGCCAGTCGGATCAAATTCGTCGACGAATTCAAGACGGAATCGATTTCCGTGTTACGACCACCGTGAAGATCTACCAGAAGGTTTCCAGAGTTGCTCGCTGGATGTACACACGAAGTGTACCAGGCTACATGTTATTGCTAGAATTACACAGTAACGTTTCTAGATTATTTACTGTAGATTATTTTCTTCTGGTTATGGCTTCCATGATATATGATTTCAGCTGCCGAGACATATTAAGATTTTGAGGAGATATTGGGATTATTATTGGATCACTTTGAGTTAATTCATCTTGATGTTTTAACAACATCGTTCATGTCAGCCTAGTGGTTTCCTTTTACTCCTATGGAGTTGGTTAATTGAATGTGAAGGTTTTGCTCCGAATTGAGTTCGAGGTGGAGGATTCTAAGTGCAACAGAGGAAGTTTTGTGTGACTAGATACTACAATATTTTGTATTGCGGGAGCAGTACGTTTATTGCTGTCTTTGCTCGTATTGAGGGATCTAGTTCAAAGTTACTGCATAGATACTACAATGTTTTGTACTGGTCAGCATTCAGTACATTTATTGTTCAAAGTGGAGACGTCCACTCATGACTGCTATTGCAGGGTCTATTGCAGAGGTTTATACTCCGTTAGTTGCACATTTATGCCTACATCTGAATCATGTTCGAATGGAGCAGTAATTGAGTTCTGCACTGGATATTTATGCCACGGGTGATATTGCGACTTTATGTCATTTGATGATTGAGCGTTATTATTATTTGCCTTCAAGGTCAATTGCACAGACTCAGACTTTTACTGGGATTATGAATTTGTTGAAGACCCAGATTATTCGTCTGCGTTGTTTATAGCTGTGTGATTTTGGACTTATTGGTTATTGGCTCAATTTTATGCTTCCTATGAAGTGTTGCATTCAAGATTTGAATATGGAGGTTTATTATTTGTCTACATGAGGGAATTTGTCTCAAGGTGGAGTTTGTTGGATATGTCCAAATTCACATCCACGATATAGGCCAGGCTTGGGCCGAAGCGAAGCGGAGGCCCATCATACTATGGTTTCTCTCAAAGTGCACAGTTTAGTCCCAACTTGGAAATGCAACCAAGCACGGGAGTATGAGCCGCCTATATATATGTAAGCCTATGTAGACGGTAGGGTAAGATAAGACAAGGCAAGACAGATAAGCCATGTAACATCCCTACTTGTAAACTCTCCTCAGTAGTGATTTCCGTGGTTTTTTCCCGTATGGGTTTTCCACGTTAAACCGTGTCTCGTGTTCGATCTTGTTTTTCGCATTATTTGCTAACAGTCTCTATGCCTGTCTCAACTCGATCTAGGAGTAAAAGCCAAAAATCACAGACCAAATCGGACGAATTATTGAATACTTGAATTGCTCATTTATATTATTGCTCAATTGCCAAAACAACAACCGTTTGTTCTTCTCACAGCTTTCTCCACCAACTCCTTATCCTTGTATTCAAGAAAACTGCAATATAATGATCAGTCTCAAGATCCGACGAAGCTCCATTGTTTGGTGCCCGCATGGCGACAGCGTCAGAGTCTCAGAGAGAGGTGTGCAGTGTTTGTGTTTTTAATTGCCGTGGACGGAGACACTACATTTCTGGGAGCACAGTGACGTATTGGGACACGGAGAAGCTACCTCATCCCAGAATTACTGCTAGTTCTGGGTACACAGAATTTCGCGATTCCTCCTATGCCCCTATGTATATTTCTAACATCAACTTGTGAGTAACTTCATTATTTTCCATGCCAAGCAACTTTTGGATTCTACAATGTGTCTCTTCTGATGCGCCACACAGTAATAATCTACCTAGGCCTTCATCTAAAAGAACAACAATGGCTGTAAAAGATGAATTGTAATTGGGCTACCTTTTAATTAATCTGACCACCGTATCACAGGATTGTTCTCGTTTCTTCGTCTTGCTGGCTTACCTAGGCCTAGCACAAGATGAATGACAACACTCAAGTACTGAACACTCACTATGGTATGTATAGGGATGTAGAGCAGTGCTTTAGAGTACTGCACAAACTCCTTTTGAGGCAAAGCACTGATAGATGCACCTACCTAGCACGGCTCTACGGTACAGCTAGTTCGGAGCCCGACTGTGTTTTACAGAATTTCTTGATACCTCCTATGCCCTTAATTTTCCATGGCTACTAGCACCAGAATGACAAGACTCAAGTACTGAACGATGCCTCTGCGGTATATATAGAGATCCAGAGCAGTGCTTTAGAGTGCTGTGTACAAGCTCCTTACGAGGCAAAGCACTGATGATGCAACCACATTCTACTGCATGGCACACCACCATTCAATGAAAGTGAGCCAGCAAACATCTGATGAGGTCATCAGTATTAGAGGAACTCACATATATGTAAACATTTATCATGTAAGTGTAAACCGAAATGACGGACAGATGATATTTTACATAGTAACAGTGAAAACACGCAATCAGGATGAAACCATTGATTTTACATGCAAATTGCGACGATAAAAAGATTAACGATCACTAACAATTGGCCATGATCCCTTAGAGACTAGTTTCCTGCCAACTCTAGTCTTCTAGGACTAAAAGTCAAAAGATCACAGACCAAATCTGACAATTTATTAAATACTTGAATTGCTCATTCATATTATTGCTCAACTCCTAAAACAATAACTGTTTGGGCTTCTCACAGCTTTCCTCGGCAACATCTCATGTTTACATAAGGCTTTGCTTGGGTCAGCACTTGATTGATTACAAGTTCATAGCGGTGTCCAATCCATTTTTAGTTTTGATAGTCGACACATTATTAAGACCACTTCTTGCTCAGTAGTTTTGATACAGTTAAGTCTGCACCGCCGAATCCATCCATGACGGCCTTCGCTGAGGGAAATTCTGCTCTGGCAGTGAAACTGGGATACATAGATTTTTAGTAAGATAACAAGGATGGCGGAATAATGGCTGAAATAAGCAATGTACATGGGAAGCAAAGGCAGTTTACCTGCTTCGAACAACTACGCATGGCATGCCAATGCGCTCAGCTGCACAGGCGCCAAACTGGCTACCCGTAACAAGAATGCAGTTTTGCACGTCACACCCAACATATTCAGACCCAGCTCGCAGAGCTGCTATTACCTTCTCAGAGCTGTCAATGGTAACTAGGCAGTGAAATTTAGATAATATTCTAGGAAGTGAAACTAGATAATATTCTTCCAGGGAGGTACAGTGTTAGCAATGACCTTTCAGATGCTGTGATGTCAACACTAACTTTTAGGATCGAGGCAACCTCTTTTGCAATCTTCTGTTTCTGAGCGGAAGCTGTTGCGACACAACATTTGGATGTAACTTCAAATGGTCCTTGAACTGAAAATGAATGAGGCTGCAGTTTTTTCAATTAGCAACACTCACCAGCCTTTTGGGCTTCCTTGACAAGTTGCTCATCCAAACTGGATGTGACTCCTTTACCAAGAACAAGTTGTCCATATAAGCTTCCTTCAACTTCATCTTTTCCAACAATCTTTATTTTTGATGTTCTTTCAGGACCCAACTTATTAACTATAGATCTAGAGACAATAGGAAAGAAATGAAAAAATTGAGCAAGTACAACATTGCCATCAATTAGTTTGAGAGCTGACAGGAGCTACTCAGTATACAGACTGTACCTGGAAATCTTTTCTCCATTTCTCCCATATGAAGCCAATATGGCCACAGGGACGCCCTCACTAAGTGCATCATCAATGAACCTTTGAATGATTTCATACACAATCAGACACATGACAACTTAAAGTTCAAGATAGGGTCATTCATATCCTATGGCAATACCAAACTACAGAGTACTGAAGAGAGATGAACAGTGTACAGAAAAAAACCCTAAGATCAAACAAGGACAGAAATAATAATGCTTGTAAAAGCTCCTGCATTGATGAAATCAAAGCATGAAGCATGTATATCAGAACAAAGAAACTTTTGTTTGAGATGTTGTGACTTCTATTCCTCCTTTTAGATAGCTACAAATGGCCCACATACAATCAATTAGTAAAATGGGTTGCAAACCTTTTAATGTCCGAGAACAAAGAGCGACCTTGCATATGTCTATGCAGACTGCATATTACAATTTACATGTAGTTGACTGGTGGCAGCAACTCAGGCAGGGTATGGACAAGCAACATCATAAGGACCTCAAGTCCCTGTTCATACTGGTAGCATGGAAAATCTGAAAGGAATGGAACGTTCACAACTTCCAAAGCAAGAATGCAACAGTCGCTCAAGTAGTCTGGGATATCAGTGAGGGTATCAGGCTATAGGCCTAAGATGGAGCAAAAAGACTTGTTGAACTCAGCTCTGCTATAGTTCACACATCACAAGTTACTGTTTTAGTCTAGATCACAACTACTCTTCTTTTTCTCCGGTTGTTCTTTTCTTAGCAAAAGTCACTAGTTTGAACCATGTACCAGGCAGAGAGCAACTCAGCACCTCATGTTGTAATTGTAACAACTTTTATTCTGTTTTCCTTCTTAATGAAGAAGATACGCAGCTCCCCTGCGTATTCTCGGAAAAAAGAAGGTGCTCTATCAATAATAATTCACCTAGATCATTCTATCTAGAGTGTTTTTAACAAAATGAGACAAGCAGGAGATGGAAGTCTTACTTTTCGACTCCAGGCCGTAGCGGTAAGCTATCAGAAGCTGAAAACTCTTCCAAAGCTTTCAACTAGAACAAGAATGATGCTCAAAGAAGTCAATATAAAGGTATTTATAATGAAAATAGGTGAAGGAGAAGAACCATTAGTCCATTTTGGTATCAATTGTAAATTTCAAGCACTTGATTTATCACGCTCATTGAAATCAGATTAAGAAATTAGAAATTAGTACCAGTAACTAGTGGATAAAAGCAAGGGAAAAACTAGAACATATAACAGGAATTAAGTACCCGCCCTCCCACTCCTTAGTGCAATCATGCATGGATAATGTGCACACATGAAATCGGGAATCATCTTGGCAGAATACAATCAGGACTCTGACGATGAGGAAAAATATATATAAAAAAGCCGCTACAAGACTACCAGCCCTATAGCAGCTGAAGCTAACTAGTGTCCAGGACAGATACATAATAAAGTAGCCAAGTAATGATTAGTATGCTTACCTTCTCACGAAGAACACTTTTCATAAATGATCCTTTCTCACTAGTTGGCAAAGATGTAGGCCAGCCAATCTGTGTTAAAAGTAGTTAAATTTCAAAACTGCATCAGCTGATGCAATTAATCAGCTCCGCACGGCTATATTACACAACAAGTAGTTTGTCACATGGGACAAAGAAATAAATTTTTAATGAAATTTGGCTGTAGGCTACAGAATTTGAAATAATTCATTAGATGTTCTGTTTTTTCGCCCATTCTCTTTAAGCAAATCTAGATGACTACTTGATCAAGGGTACTAGGGGAAGAAATAGACCATACCCTGTCAAAGAATAATGCCAGCATCCTTTCCTCATCACCACGAGCTTTCCTAGAAAACAATGCAACTTTAGGAAAATAGTCGACATAAAGAGAAGAGGAAGCATCCCCATCCAGTCCACTCTAAACTAAGTGATTGGACAAAAAGGAACAAAGTAGCAAGGGAACACATTCCAATCTGTAATGCCACTAGTTAACACAATGTTGAAGGAGAGACAGGACATGTGATGTTCAAGTTTGGTAAGGCTAAATAATTCAATACGCACCTGACCAAATCAGCATATATTGGCTCTGTCCAATTTGCACAGTCTAGCCCGAGACTTTGAAATGCTGGTGGAATAAATGGTTAAGATGTATTAAAATCAAGAGAAGGCAAGAAATGTGCATACTTGTGCAGTTAGACTTCTATTCTGATAGATTCCTGCATTTTTTATCTACTGAATTTGCTATTTTGCATTTCAACCTCGGCATGAAATATATCGAAGAAAAATAAAGTTCTGTGGAAGCGTAATAGAACTTGACAAGGACAGACATGAAGCATAAAAGTAGATTTATATGTCTCGCACCTACATTGAAAGCTTGGCGATTGCCAAATCGGTAGACATCTGCTAGAACTCTGGAGGCACAGAAACATGAAATTCTCTTATCAGAAACAGTGATTCTTCTGAGATCAGCAATGCAAAGGAGAGAAAGAAAAAGGTATCACCATTCACTACTCCACAATAGCTCCAGAAAGACCGGTGAACAAGGAACCATGGTGAATTTAAAACCAATAAACAATGAAGAAAGTGCCCATAAGTAAATAATCAGATACCCACATCACTTACTGGCACTTTTCTCCGCAAATTATCCAGCTAGCTTCAGCAACTATAACTACCATGCTCTAGAAGCAGAAAACACACTCCTTTGGGGATAAAAACAAGGGGAGTTGGAATTCACGAACCAAGCACTAAAAAGGCAGGATTTTTAAGGCCCTCACCCTTCCACCTCCACAAGCAAGGCGAGATTCGGCGGCGCCGGGCTCTCCGAGGAGGAGGAGGAGGAGCACCGGAGCGGCGGCGCCAGGAGCCGGCGGCCGGAACTCGGGGCGATGTCGGCGCGGAGCGGGGGGGATGCAGAGGCGGCCGATGAGGTCTGCATGGAGGCGGCGGCCTTAGCCGTCTCCGGAGAGGCTTTTGCCGGCGGGGACGCCCGGAGCGGGACGCACCGAGCGGCGGCCATGACGGGCAAGGTGGGCGTGTGGAGCGGCGGCGGCGAGCTATCCGGCGGAGGGAGAGGACAGTGATGATTGGTCTTGGTCGGTCCACCACCACCTGAGTGTGTGGGCCCAGGGGAGTATGATAGCTCTAATCACACAGCGGCTAAGCTAATCCCGCCGCGGTTTATGCTCGAGCTTGAGGACCAATCATCCATCGTTGATGTGATTGGTTGTCACTTACATCGCTTTGGGAAAAAAAATCTTATTTATGGGCGGCCATAAAAGTAATCCAATTTTTTATACAAGAGAAATTTCAATTGTCTAGCTAGACTGCATTATCAAATACTAAAGAATTGTATAGAGGGACATTTCTAAATAAGTTGGGCACATGAAGCGACTGAAGTTGCTAGAATATATGCAATCGAAGTATTGTCTGATTTGATCAAACCGGTAATTGGATAGCTAGATTGGATACGTGGCGCATAAAATATGCAGTCATCGACGATAACGTCAGGATCGACGCACAAGAGTCGGGGTATTTTGAGACTGAGACAGACCTTTCAACTAGAACAAGAATGATGCTCAAAGAAGTCAATATAAAGGTATTTATAATGAAAATAGGTGAAGGAGAAGAACCACTAGTCCATTTTGGTATCAATTGTAAATTTCAAGCACTTGATTTATCACGCTCATTGAAATCAGATTAAGAAATTAGAAATTAGTACCAGTAACTAGTGGATAAAAGCAAGGGAAAAACTAGAACATATAACAGGAATTAAGTACCCGCCCTCCCACTCCTTAGTGCAATCATGCATGGATATTATTAAGACCACTTCTTGCTCAGTAGTTTTGATACAGTTAAGTCTGCACTGCCGAATCCATCCATGACGGCCTTAGCTGAGGGAAATTCTGCTCTGGCGGTGAAACTGGGATAAATGGATTTTAGTAAGATAACAAGCATGGTGGAATAATATATGGTTGAAATAAGCAATGTACATGGGAAGCTAAGGCAGTTTACCTGCTTCAAACAACTACGCATGCCATGCCAATGCACTCAGCTGCACGGGCGCCAAACTGGCTGCCCGTAACAAGAATGCAGTTTTGCACGTCACACCCAACATATTCAGACCCAGCTCGCAAAGCTGCTATTACCTTCTCAGAGCTGTCAATGGTAACTAGGCAGTGAAATTTAGATAATATTCTA
>OAMR01000495.1:285200-297560 GCA_900205405.1 Echinochloa crus-galli
GAAGCCCTGTGCTGATGATGATAGCGGTAGTCATAGTAATACTGCAGCTGCTGATGCTGCTGCTGATGGATTATTCGTTTGCTGCCGTGATCTTGCTTCTGCTGCTGGTACCTCCGGTTGTACGACATGTTCCTCTTGAAGATCCGGCATATCGTCCATATCTCCTGTACGTGATTATTAGAGACATGAACAAAAGAATCAATCAATATGATTGTGTTTCAGTACGTTTATCTTTGATAACTGAACAAAAGTTGTTGATCTGAACTATTAGCACTGACTGCATCTTGGAGCTCGGCGGCCGCCGTCGTCAAGGAGGGGAGGCGGAACTCGTGCATCATCCAGTCGGTCTTGGTGCCCCTGCCGGCGCTGCCGCGGTAGTAGACGAGGGACTTCTTAAGCCCGAGGCACTCGCCGGCGCCGCCGTGTATGGGCTTGTCGATGCCGGTGGCCTTCCAGAAGCCGGAGCCGGAGCCGGTGACGCGGTTGGGCCGGATGCTGTTCCTGTACTTGCGCCCACGCAGGCAGAAGAAGTACCAGTCTTTGTCTCCTGCACCCTGCACCACCCCATGCAGAGCTTCATCTGCATATATATCCACACATATACAGTAAGTTCCAATAGTAACTTCCATCGAGAAATCAAACAAGAATTAACACAGCCATGCATCCATGCGTATATGAACAAATTAATGCATGATGGCACGAATTGAAATTAGTTTATTTACTTGGAAGATCCCAGGGGTCATGCTTGTAGATGTCGATCTCCTTGATGATGTCAATACTGAAGCCCTTCTTCTCCACCTTCCTCGCGAGGTAGAATCCTACAAGTTCCTGGTCCGTCGGATGGAATCGGAACCCCGGAAACACCAAGTCATCCTCTTCGTTTCCGGCGTCCGCTCCGCCGCCGCTCTCCTTGATCCTTTCCAACGGCTTCTTCTCCTCCATGATATGGCTGGCTTTAGATGCCTGTTCTTGCTTCTAGGGCTACATGCCATACATGGTGGCCAAGTGGAGGCTGTGTACGGGCTTGGTTAATCAGTGTATTAATATGTTTGGATTGCCTCTTCTTGATTGGTCCTTATTGTAAATGAGTGGCCATACGTTGAACTGAAGATATATAGAAAAATAAGATTAAGATGTCAGGAATTTTGCCCAAGTCAAGTCCATGGAATTGAATTTATTTGGCCTTATATATAATTAAGTTGAACTTTCTCATTTCATTGCCTGCACAAATTTTAGGAGCTTTTTAAGCTATACTTTACAAACTTTTAACGACTCAATATTTGACTTAGAACGCATCTTAGTAATGTACTTTTTTATGGTTTAGGACTTTGATCGTTCTGATCTTTTGAGCTAGGAAGAATCTATTTCAGATGATGGTTAGATTTTTTTTTCTGTCTGAGCATATCAACAAGTGGAATCATGCATGGATAATGTGCACACATGAAATCGGGAATCATCTTGGCAGAATACAATCAGGACTCTGACGATGAGGAAAAATATATATAAAAGAACACGCTACAAGACTACCAGCCATATAACAGCTGAAGCTAACTTGTGTCCAGGACAGATATATCATAAAGTAGCCAAGTAATGCTTAATATGCTTACCTTCTCACGAAGAACACTTTTCATAAATGATCCTTTCTCACTAGTTGGCAAAGATGTAGGCCAGCCAATCTGTGTTAAAAGTAGTTAAATTTCAAAACCGATGCATCAGCTGATGCAACCAATCAGCTCCATACGGCTATATTAAACAACAAGTAGTTTGTCACATGGGACAAAGAAATAAATTTTTAATGAAATTTGGCTGTAGGCTACAGAATTTGAAATAATTCATTAGATGTTCTGTTTTTTCGCCCATTCTCTTTAAGCAAATCTAGATGACTACTTGATCAAGGGTACTAGGGGAAGAAATAGACCATACCCTGTCAAAGAATAATGCCAGCATCCTTTCCTCATCACCACGAGCTTTCCTAGAAAACAATGCAACTTTAGGAAAATAGTCGACATAAAGAGAAGAGGAAGCATCCCCATCCAGTCCACTCTAAACTAAGTGATTAGACAAAGGGGAACAAAGTAGCAAGGGAACACGTTCCAATCCGTAATGCCACTAGTTAACACAATGTGGAAGGAGAGACAGGACATGTGATGTTCAAGTTTGATAAGGCTAAATAATTCAATACGCACCTGACCAAATCAGCATATATTGGCTCTGTCCAATTTGCACAGTCTAGCCCGAGACTTTGAAATGCTGGTGGAATAAATGGTTAAGATGTATTAAAATCAAGAGAAGGCAAGAAATGTGCATACTTGTGCAGTTAGACTTCTATTCTGATAGATTCCTGCATTTTTTATCTACTGAATTTGCTATTTTGCATTTCAACCTCGGCATGAAATATATCGAAGAAAAATAAAGTTCTGTGGAAGAGTAATAGAACTTGACAAGGACAGACATGAAGCATAGAAGTAGATTTATATGTCTCGCACCTACATTGAAAGCTTGGCGATTGCCAAATCGGTAGACATCTGCTAGAACTCTGGAGGCACAAACATGAAATTCTCTATCAGAAACAGTGATTATTCTCAGATCAGCAATGCAAATGAGAGAAAGAAAAGGTATCACTATTCACTACTCCACAATAGCTCCAGAAAGACCGGTGAACAAGGAACCATGGTGAATTTAAAACCAATAAACAATGAAGAAAGTGCCCATAAGTAAATAATCAGATACCCACATCACTTACTGGCACTTTTCTCCGCAAATTATCCAGCTAGCTTCAGCAACTATAACTACCATGCTCTAGAAGCAGAAAACACACTCCTTTGGGGATAAAAACAAGGGGAGTTGGAATTCACGAACCAAGCACTAAAAAGGCAGGATTTTTAAGGCCCTCACCCTTCCACCTCCACAAGCAAGCCGAGCTTCGGCGGTGCCGGGCTCTCCGACGAGGAGGAGGAGCACCGGAGCGGCGGCGCCAGGAGCCGGCGGTCGGAACTCGGGGCGACGGCGGCGCGGAGCGGGGGGGATGCAGAGGCGGCCGATGAGGTCGGCATGGAGGCGGCGGCCTTAGCCGTCTCCGGAGAGGCTTTTGCCGGCGGGGACGCCCGGAGCGGGACGCACCGAGCGGCAGCGGCGGCGGCCATGACGGGCAAGGGAGCGGCGGCGGCGAGCTATCCGGCGGAGGGAGAGGACAGTGATGATTGGTCTTGGTCGGTCCACCACCACCTGAGTGTGTGGGCCCAGGGGAGTATGATAGCTCTAATCACACAGCGGCTAAGCTAATCCCGCCGCGGTTTATGCTCGAGCTTGAGGACCAATCATCCATCGTTGATGTGATTGGTTGTCACTTACATCGCTTTGGGAAAAAAAATCTTATTTATGGGCGGCCATAAAAGTAATCCAATTTTTTATACAAGAGAAATTTCAATTGTCTAGCTAGACTGCATTATCAAATACTAAAGAATTGTATAGAGGGACATTTCTAAATAAGTTGGGCACATGAAGCGACTGAAGTTGCTAGAATATATGCAATCGAAGTATTGTCTGATTTGATCAAACCGGTAATTGGATAGCTAGATTGGATACGTGGCGCATAAAATATGCAGTCATCGACGATAACGTCAGGATCGACGCACAAGAGTCGGGGTATTTTGAGACTGAGACAGACAGTATAGAAATGTAAGTTTTTTTTTTTTAGACTCCAGTATAGAAATGTATGTGCATCAAAGATCTGTAGCCCATTTGGCAGGAAGGCACATATGCTCTTGGGCTGATTTCAAATGGGCCTTCTTGGTAGTCTCTGATGGCCGTTTCTTGTTGTATAAATTTGTCCTCAGATCAATTATGCAGTCATGTTGGCTACATGCCGATTTCAGCAAAGTGATCGAGTAACTAAATACAATGATTCAGCATCCCAATGCTAACTGAAGTGTGGACACATTTTGAAGCATAATAAGTAATTCAGCGTGGCCTAATTGTCGGCATCAAACTACATATCAGATCTGGTGAGTACTCCAAGCATATACAGCAAACGTGTCATAAAACATACTCCGAGAAATGCAAAACCACTGTAGTATGTACAAGCAAACGTGCGTAGGTAAAGTCAGTTAATAATGCTAATACCACAGCCGTGCAAGCTCGCTATTGATCCGTATTTACAAGTAGGCTGCACTGCATCCGTCGTCAGACCTCCATGATCCTCCCGAGCTCGTCCCAGGTGCTACTGCTGTCTCGGGAGGTTGTCAGCTCGCTCCACCCTGACGTCGTCGATGGCGGCAGCAAATTAGGAGCTCCTCCCATCAATCCTGACGTTATCGTTGTTGTTGATATGGACGATGATGACACGCCATGGAAACCGTGCAACAAGAACGGCTGGTGATGATGGTGGTTAGTGTTATAAGCCTGGCTCGCGTCTGAAGAATCGAAGCTGCTCGTCACCATGGAAGCCCTGTGCTGATGCTGATAGCGGTAGTCATAGTAATACTGCAACTGCTGCTGCTGTTGCTGATGGATTCGTCTGCCGCCGTGTTCTTGCTTCTGCTGCTGTTGCTGGCACCTCCTGTTGTACGACATGTTCCTCTTGAAGATCCGGCACACCGTCCATATCTCCTGTACGTGATTATTAGAGACATGAACAAAACAATCAATCACTATAATTGTGTTTCAGTTTATCTATGCTGACTAATTAAACAAAAGGTTGATCTGAATTAATATTAACACTGACGACTGCTGCATCTTGGAGCTCGGCGGCCAACGACGCCGACGAGGGGAGGCGGAACTCGTGCATCATCCAGTCGGTCTTGGTGCCCCTGCCGGCGCTGCCGCGGTAGTAGACGAGGGACTTCTTAAGCCCGAGGCACTCGCCGGCGCCGCCGTGTATGGGCTTGTCGATGCCGGTGGCCTTCCAGAAGCCGGAGCCGGTGACGCGGTTGGGCCGGATGCTGTTCCTGTACTTGCGCCCACGCAGGCAGAAGAAGTACCAGTCTCTGTCTCCTGCACCCTGCACCATCCCATGCACAGCTTCATCTGCATACATACGCATGAATCCACATATACAGTTAGTTCCAATAATCCATGCTTTGATCGAGCAATCAAAGAAGAACACACAAGAGATCAAAACTTACTTGGAAGATCCCAGGGGTCGTGCTTGTAGATGTCGATCTCCTTGATGATGTCAATACTGAAGCCCTTCTTCTCCACCTTCCTCGCGAGGTAGAATCCCACAAGCTCCTGGTCCGTCGGATGGAATCGGAACCCCGGAAACACCAATTCATCCTCTTCGTTTCCGGCGTCCGCTGATCCGCCGCCGCTTTCGTTGATCCTTTCCAACGGCTTCTCCTCCTGATCCATGTCTGGCTTGATGAGCTTGTTCTTGCTTCTTCTAGGGCTACGAATAGCTGCTTTTACAGGCCAAGCATATACATGGCGGTGATGGGGCCAAATAGAGGCTGCGTACGGACTTGGTTAATCAGTGTATTAATATGTTTGGATTGCCTCTTCTTGATTGGTCCTTATTGTAAATGAGTGGCCATACGTTGAACTGAAGATATATAGAAAAATAAGATTAAGATGTCAGGAATTTTGCCCAAGTCAAGTCCATGGAATTGAATTTATTTGGCCTTATATATAATTAAGTTGAACTTTCTCATTTCATTGCCTGCACAAATTTTAGGAGCTTTTTAAGCTATACTTTACAAACTTTTAACGACTCAATATTTGACTTAGAACGCATCTTAGTAATGTACTTTTTTATGGTTTAGGACTTTGATCGTTCTGATCTTTTGAGCTAGGAAGAATCTATTTCAGATGATGGTTAGATTTTTGTTTTTCTGTTTGAGCATATCAACATCAACACTATGTTGTGCCAAGTCAAGGCAGAAGTCATGACCTTTGACTAGGTAGGAGTGTGATTGATGTGAATAAGCTAGCTCTTTTTCGCAGGGTCAATTATCTGCTCTCCTTATTTACCGCCAACGAGGCTGAGTATTAGTTTCAGCCATGACTTTTATTTACCGATGCCAACAAGAATTTACTAGATTTTTTTCACTTCTGATCGTAGGGCAGCTACATGCCATTTCACTAAAGGACAAAAAAGATTGTTTGGCTACAATTCACACAAGAAAGAAGCTCAACGCAACAGCATCCTCAAATTGGACCTTTTTGCTTGTTTGCAAATCAAACTTTGGACCTGAATGATAACTATCAGATATTTTGGAAAACATGTGTTCCTTTTTTATTGATTCATCGGTGAGTTCCTCTCTAGGGCCGGTTGCTGTCATAATTTTTAACCATGGTTGTCGCTCCAAACAGGGGAAAAAGGTTGCAGGAAGAGAAGTTGGAAGTAAAAAGTTAAATCATACGGAGTACATATAGATAATTTTCCTACTGAGTAAGGGTTGATTACTAAGTTTGTTGACAGATAAATTATAATGGTACTCAGGTGGAAAGGTATGTGTGGATTTGTCTCAGATTAGAGTCCAACTTGCATTCGGAATGACAAAACTTGGAGAAGCTTCGGATTAAGTAAGAAAATCACTCCTCCTTTACTAGTTGTACGGTTAGAGCTGAAGAATCTCAGAGCATTCATACGACACAAACTGTGGCCATAAAATTTAATTTAGTCACGCGAGTAAAGCGACACACCTCTACATGCTAATTCAAAATAACTACACATCCATGAGAACAGATGCATGTCACCACAACTTGCATCCAAACAAGAAAAAGGATGCTGAACATTTCTAGGATTGGAAAAGTGTGATGGCTGAACCCATCATTTTCAGCGTGGATGAAAAATAGTGCAGTCAACAACTGTGGATTTGTATGAGGAGGGAAACCAATTTTTTAACCTTGCACTTGGCACTGGCAGTCATCCAGGAAATTTTTGCATAGAGAAAAATCTGAATCCCTTTTTTGTTTGTGAATGGTTAACAAAACATTTAGGGCCCACAAATTGAACTCTCTAGACTGAATTGTTGCTTGTATTTCTTCCAAGAGTCCAATGGGTACATCATCTATTTTATGGCGTAGCACTGTCCTGGTTGTCAAGATAATTCAGTTAAAAATATATCAGGCCTATTTTTTGCAAAAATTATGAATTTCCGAAAATAAATCCTTAAGAAATTCTTGTGTGCTCCCTTAAGTTCTAGCATACCTTTATTTCTGTTACTCAGTTGCATCAAACAATGTTTTTTTCTTTCTTTTGTGGTGTTTCTATTGTCATCCTGGATTCTACTAAATTTTTATCTTTCTTCATGCGAAGCCAAAGGGTTTCCACTTATTTTTGGGTATGTACAAATCTTGCAGTGCACATGATTTGTTTTTCATGTTGCTTACATATTCTGCTCTTTGGATGATCCCTACCAAACAATCAACATAGACACAGTTAGAAACAATAATTTGGACCATTTGAGTTGATCCAAACTGGATCTATATCTTGCAATCATACAATTGTGTAACTTTTTGGTGTATAGAGAGTTTCTTTATAGTTGGCATTCGGCCTCGTCCTAATTATATTTAGGCTATGGCAACTGTTTCTTTCACAAGGTATGTTCCAATTAGTTGATTCTCTTTGACTTCCTTAGTTCCTTTGTTTTGTTATTTTTCTGTAGCACTGTAATTACACCGCAAGTTATAGAGTGTGCATGTATCTAAGTACATGAATTCTAAGTTGATGGCAAATAGTGAAAAATCATTTTTCATGTCCTAAAGCTGAGTGCAAAAATTATAATGGCCGCCAGAGTCCATTTTCAGCTAAGAGTGATGACTTTAAAATTCAATTCAGTGGCTTTGGTCCCTATCTCTTCTTTTTTATGAAGTAGTTGAAGTGCTCAACTACCAAATTTATTCCAACTTTGACGCCTTTTTGGATCAAACTATTCAAATCATGGCACATAATAGTAATAGTAATAATCCAAAAAGGACCGAGAGTTTTCTGTTGCACATGGATTCCATCTCTGAAGATTGTAGAGATTAGCAACTCCTAGTCCTCTGTGGCAGAACCGCTCATCCTAACCCAATAAAAGTGCACTTATATCGCCTCAAACGCGATCCGACACTTAAATTGGATGAAGATAGCTGTCTGTCGGGTTTCACCCGATACAACCACGTATTTCGAGATCGAAACAAAGCATACAAATACTCGTGCGAAGACGAGCCCAGGGATTACATCAATCCAAATATTTATTACAACACAAAGGTCCACATTATTTTATTACAAACCGAGTTCAACAGCAAAAGTTCAGAGTTCAACATAAAGCAGCTGAAAACAAACGAAGTCTACTCAACGATAAAGTGACATCACGAGGAAGCCTCTCAAGACATCAATCACCACGATCCTCGCCCTCCGAGGACGGGTCCCACTCAACAGACCAGCCCGGAGGGAGCTGAGTCGGCCAAGTCAGACTAGCAACCATTTCTTCTAAAGCACCTGAAAACAAAGCCACAAGCAAGGCTGAGTATACTAATACTCAGCAAGGCTTACCCGACAATAAAAAGACTTCTAGTCATGCAAGGCTTTTTGGCTGAGGGGTTTGTTTTGCCAAAAGCGATTAAAAAGTGGGTCCTTACTTTCAAGTTTTATTTTCCATATTCTAGTAGGATCACCATTCTAAATGAGCACCTATTCTAAGCAAACATGTTGTACAAGCAATTTTAAGCAACAACATATATCCAATATCCAGCTCTTGTTCAACTTTTTACTCAGTGCAGCATAGTGATCAAGCAGTCTCAGTTTACTGCGAGAGACAGACGATTCGAATCGATTTGTTAACCTTGCAAGGGAAAACCTAAACACACGAAGTGCAAGACCTCGACGGATCTTCACACCTCAACCGTTCCCATCAACCCCCGGATTGTGTACAGAGCCCGCATCCCTTGGATACAATGCCCCAACGGTCCCCGGAACGACGCCGTGCCGTGGCCGCACTTGTACCCACATGATGCACCAAGGGAATCCAATTCCAGGGGTAGCGGAGTAAAGCCACGCCCCGGTTCAATCAGGTACATAGGCTTACCGATTACCATTAAATCTCTTGGCATGTGCTTAGTATGTTCAAAAACTTGACCACGAACACCGACACATTTCGACCTTAGCAAATTCTTACTAGACAGGCGGGGCACCAATAAACCTCCAAAAATAACTTTCCCATCCCCGCCCATCATCCTTATGATTCCATCATAAGTAAAGCAAGAAACTCCTATAACTCGCGAGTGACAGGAAATCACTCGACTTCTACCGAGTCCTAGTTAAGCATGGCAACTACTACGACCCTTTACTAGTAAGCAATCTGGGATCCTATTAGATAATGCATCTAAGGTTCCAAAACAACTCCTATACTTAAATGCACAAACATAAGGACATAAAAGTATTGCATAAATTTTTAGAGAAAACCGGGATATGCTCCGGGGCTTGCCTTCTTGCTCAAGACTGGCCTTGGGCCCTTCCGAACTTTGGTTCGGGTCCTGGTTAGCCTCAATCACATTCAGCTCTCCTTCTTGAACTTCAGCTTCTGGCACGAGCGCGTAATTCCCGTCAGCGAGGTTAGCGTCTACACGAAAATGCACATGCATTGGATTTTAATTAAGCATTTGCATAAACAACACTTGTTAAAGAACTTAACAAAGCATGGGGTGGATTTGTGGCCATATTCACCTAGATAACATAATCCACTTTTTGTACTTATAAAAGTATGGTTGTTTTAGTGATGGTTTTCTTTCGTTTCTGGTTTGATGGTGATTGTGTACATAATAACTTTAACACATCATTACTTAAAGAAAACAAAGGCATGCAGGTGTGAGTGGCTTACATAGAGTTATAAGATTATTTGATTAAACAAGTGATCCCATTACTCATTTTAATCATTTAATCAACTTCAGCTAGTAGAACCTACTTTATTTAGCCCTACTATTTACTGAGGATTTCTAACATTATTATTGTCCTACCATAAAAAGTTGAGCACATTTTACTGTGTAATTAATTTACGAAAAATCGTTTTCTACAGAAAGCCAAAAATTGTCAGTTCACTGTTTTTAACTCAAAACGTAACTTAACTTTTATGAACAGGTCCTTGAAGTTTTGCATTTAGGTCCCTGCCAGTTTTAAAACCTTTGCAATGTAGCCTCTCATGGCCGGCGGCGATGGGGATCAAAATTCCGGCGAGGGAAGGCCATGACCATCGACTTAGACTTGGTCTACCCTATGAGCATCAGGAGCTCACCACGAGTCTGTAGAGGGTCTGGGTGGGGCCGGAGATGGCCGGAGTCGAGCTGCCGGCGGCGGAACGGATCTGGCGGCGGCGGCGAGTGTGCGCCGACGAGGTGGACGGCCGGGAGACTCGAACGAGTGGTCGGTGATCTTCGCGTGGTTATGTGGAGCACATTGGTGGTGTTCGTGTGGTCTGTGAGAGCTCGTAGCTAGCCGCCCACGGCGAGGTGCTTGGTGGCGGCGCTAATGGCGGCGGCGTGGGAAAGGCAGTGGAGCGGCGGTAGAGCACCGGGCATGGGTTCGTGGAGCTGTGCTGGACCGAGTGGAAGGCGCTGGTGGTGTTTGCTTGGGCTGGGGTGGCTTGGACTGAGCTGCCCACGTGAGGTGCTCCGCGGCGGCGCCAATGGCGCGGGGGCGAGCTCCGGCGAGGTGGAGCGAAATGGTGAGCCTGGGGTGGCTTTTATAGGCGCCTGGGGAGGGAAGGAAGCTTAGGGGCAAAGAATTTGAGGCCAAGTGGACGAATTGGCGACGGGCAGCGTATCGCCGGCGGTATGGGCGCTCTCGGACGCGTCGGCCGCGTGGCTGCGCGCGAGCGGGGGCGAGCCGGCGTGAGCTGGGGCTGTGCTGGTGCGCTGTGGATGGCGAGACGCTGCTGTTGGCTGTGCGGCTTGGTTGGCGCTTTGCTTGCGCCGGCTGGCATCGGCGGCCGCGTGGCGCTCGGCGCACGCAGGGGCGCTCCAGAGCACCGGAACACAGAAACTCCTCCCAAAGTGCCCTACTCGACTGCCCACAACTCAAAACTTTTGAACTAAACTCAAAAATCTTGCAACACCAACATTGTAGCTGGTACATCAGGCTGCAACTTTTGTAAAGGTTGGCATATGAAATTCTCTTTTGTTTGACCAGGAACGTGCCCCAAAGTTGGTACAAAACTTGGCCCGCAGAACTGTGCAGCTGAGCGTTTGACTAAGTTTTTGAATGTGTTCCCTTTCGAATTTCAAAATTCTCAAAACTACAAAGTTGTGTTCCCGGAAATAAGCAACAACTTTCATTTTGGCCGATTTTTAAGTTGTCATATAGAATCTTGAATTACCTTGATGCCAATCTAATGAGGTTTAAAAGCTCCCTGGAGCTTAAGGGGTTAAATAGAGTTTGACCTCGTTTGACCAGTGATTTGCACACAGTTTCATATTGAAACTTCAAAATATCAAAATCTGTAAAAATAAAATTTTCTCAAAATTTTATTCTCATCAACTTTCATATTGGACGATTTTTTTTGTTTTGAAGCCTAGATCAAGCATTAACAGTGTGGCTCTCAAACCTTATTCAAATAAGCTTTGAATTCAAAATTTAAATAAACTTTTTGCTCTAGTTTTAAATTTACTAGTGTCAAGGTCATGATTCTGATCTTGATTTCTTTGTATCAAAATAAACTCTTGAAATTTCTTTTGGTCAAACTTTTGATTTGTAAAAGAAGTCAACCTTTGCTTTGACTTAGGTCAAAACATGGGTTTAAATTCAACTTAGGCTCCCAATTATTTTAAATTGATGATTTATTACTTGGGTTTTCACAGGCCTACCCCCCTTAAAAGAAATATCGTCCCGAGATTTGGAATAATGAAAGCTAAAAGAGTGTTGGTACCTTTATGTACAAGAAGAAACCCTCGGAAATTTTTGTTAAGGAATTCTTCTGTTTCCCATGTGGCCTCATCTTCTGTGTGATGGTTCCATTGAACTTTAAACATTTTTACCACTTGTCTTCTCGTATGCCTTTCCTTTCGATCAAGGATTTTAATAGGAAACTCCACATATGAAAGATCGGGCTCTACCCAAATTTCCTCTTGCTCAATTACTTCCCCTGGGACTCGAAGGCATTTCTTGCATTTCTTGAGTTGGGAGACATGGAAAACATCATGAATA
Organism: Echinochloa crus-galli; assembly: GCA_900205405.1. Classification (NCBI taxonomy): domain Eukaryota; kingdom Viridiplantae; phylum Streptophyta; class Magnoliopsida; order Poales; family Poaceae; genus Echinochloa; species Echinochloa crus-galli. The sequence continues at coordinate 297,322 of OAMR01000495.1, forward strand.
GCTGATAGTTTATCAGGGAGTTTCACTTGATAAGCCACTGGGCCACATTCTTTGATGATCTCATATGGGCCAATGTATCTAGGGGCTAATTTTCCCTTGATTCCAAATCTCTGTACACCCTTTGTTGGTGATACTCTAAGATAGACGTGGTCACCAACCTCAAATTTTAAAGGGGTTCGCCTTCTATCAAAATAACTCTTTTGCAGAACCGCTAATCCTAACCCAATAAAAGTGCACTT
>OAMR01000495.1:306599-326401 GCA_900205405.1 Echinochloa crus-galli
CACTCAACCCCTGTCGTCGTATTCACTAGCACGCGCTGCCTGTGCCTGACAGTACGTTCTCACATGCAGCATGCTGACTTCAGCACCACATATATCATGCTGACTCGATCCAGCATTGTGAATCCACACGAGTACCAGCATGCGACCGTTTCTTTTCTCGGTGCATCCCATTTTCATACAGATTCCTTTATTTGAATTGCATGCCAACAAGAACTTTGGAGCCGCATTTGTTTGTTCTTGTCTTTTTTTTTCCCTTGTTGTTACTCTCAATCAGTTTTCAATAGATGGGAAAATGAGAAAGGGAAACCTAGAGAGAAGGCTCATTAAGACACACTAGTAGAACGGGCACATATATACATGAGTAGCCTTCGTGTGCTTCACAAAAGAAAACAAAGGCCTTCCCGGTCACATCATGAAACTTCTAAAAATTCTCTCTACAAACTTCACTATTTACCTATCACATCAAATCTCTCTCCTCATGCATGGAGTACTAAACGTGGATAAATAAAAAAACTAGTTACATGGTTTTGATGTACACGACGAGACGAATCTTTTAAGCATAGTTAGATCATGATAGGACAATGTTTACCACAAACGAAAAGTGCTACAGTGTCCGATGTGACTTTTTCAATTCACTTTTTATTTTTTTTTTCAGGAACTAAACACCCCCAAAAGGTAGAGTCTGAAAGGAGTAGATAGGTCCGTGCAGCACCGACCAGCTACTGCCAGTATTTAATATATATAACCTAACACGTCTCGATGAAATGAAACATGCCTATATAAGTATTCCAGAAATCCTATTAACCACCCCACAGTCCCACACACAGGCAAACATTCTATGAGAGTATGAAAAAAGAAGCAGGAATTATACCTTCAAGTGAGCAGCAGCCTTCTCCTTGTCAGTGAAGAGTGAAGACACCAGTGGACTCCACGACGTACTCAGCACCAGCTTTGACCCACGGGATCTCCTCGGGGTTCCTTTTGAATTGCAGCAGTTGGTACATTAGCCCACGGCTTGGAAACAAAAGCTCAATTCATCTCTGAATGAAGCAGTATCAGTGGAGTACCTAATGCCAAATACGCTGACCGCTCCCCAAAGAGAAGGCTCTTGGTGTCCTTGAGCTTGATGTCACTGTGCTTCCAGTGGCTATGCACGGTGTCCTACTTGAACATACAGGTCTGCGCACAACAGAGGAAGCACCATCATAGGCACAGCACACAGAATTCACAATTCAGTACCCTATCAAAACTAAACACGGAGCACGACACTAAATCTCAAGCTGTGCCTAACTAGCCACAAAGGGAAGCACCAAATCTGGAGCGCTGTACATACCCACTCACAGGATAAAATATGTAATTAAGTAACAAGACCAAAAATACTTCCAGATCCATGGGACCCCAGTAAAGAATTAGAGTCAAACAACTCTGTAGGCCACGATTAACAACTTGACGCACGCTAGCTCACGAATCGGTGGCGCTAAACCCCGTAAAACCCCCAAAAGAAGGGATCTCTGTCAGTCAAGAAAAAACAACTGAATGAAATTTTACCTTCTTGGCAATGTTACATTAATTCTGTTGAAACTTCCAAAGAGCCTTGTTGAAGTAGATGGCTTACTGACCTCACACAAGGATCCAATCAACAGCCTTCAGACCCAAAGATCAGCAGCGTACAGCTTAAGCACTACCTAGAAATCCTTCTCCCTCTACTGCACAAAATACATAAATGAACCAATGAATTTTACCTGTTTTCACATAGTACTCACGAATCCTAATAATAATTATTCCAAACCAATGTACAATCAACTGATTATTTATGACCAAGTACCATGAGCGGGCAATTTTAATCCTAATAAAGGTAATCATGCATACCTTCTATCCTCGTTCGATGCAAGATCATTGATCATCGATGGGCTTGTTTAGATGTTAGAATTGGGAGGGTGAATTTGGGAGTATGATGTCACTTCGTAATCATTGCACCACTGTAGCATTTTGTTTGTATTTGTGAAAAATTGTCTAAAAATTGATTAATTAGGTTCAAAATGTTCGTCTCGTAGAGCACAACAAAACTGTATAATTAGTTTTTGATTTCATCTATATTTAGTACTCCATGCATGTTATGACATTTTGATGTGACGGGGAATCTTCTTTTTGTATAGTAAATTTGGGAGTGGAATTTGGGATCTAAACAGCCGATGTCTTGTTTACCGATCAAGTTACAGCACCTGCAGCTCCAGATGCAGTTGACAGTACAATAATTGAATAGAATGGTTGTCCTCAAGTGGTTGTTTCATACTGCTTGTGCATATGTCCTCTTCACCTGGTGGGTTAATAATGAACATGAAATTTTCCTCTCAAGGTAACGCAAAGAGTGCTAATAGAAAATAGAATTTGGATATGTATGTATGTAGTAAGGCATACTTCCAAAAAAACAAAATGAATATCCCATAAATAACATATTAGCATTGGCATTGCAGCAGATTGTTGAAAAAATTTCTTCATGAAAACATATTAGGGTGGTTTTTGAAAATCATGCGGCAAGAACAAAAAGGGTACTCCCATTGCAGTCTGGACTCTGGATAGGAACCACTGCTCGCTGGGAACACATATGATTTAACGTCTTATAAAGTAAGACACACATTTTTAATAGAAATAGAAATGGTTTCGAAATTAACTGTGTAACCCAAAACTGGGATCTGATAAAAGAATCTCGATTCGATCATGGCTGCAGTTCAAATTCCCAATTCCTAAGACTAATCTGTTAAACAAAAATACAATAAATAAAATGGTGTACAGCGAAGCAGTAATCCTAACTCAACGAAACAAAAGAATCTCAATTCGATCATGGCTGCAGTACAAATTCCCAATTCCTAAGACTAATCTGTTAAACAAAAATACAATAAATAAAATGGTGTATAGCGAAGCAGTAATCCTAACTCAACGGAAATAGTATCGAGATTAAAGATGCGGATTTGCTCAACTGCTCACCTCTGGATCCTGTTCTCCACTATCCACTTGCCTGAATGACGAGCGGTCATCGGTTGTGCCAAAAAGGATGCTAAAGCTGAAACGTTGTAGCCTCTAGTAGATTGAATGCAATGGCCAATGAATCAGGATGTCACCAGTGGAGGATGGTGAGCATCTACAGAATCAACCATTAATGCCGCAACGGCGGTAATGAGCGATGGAACGTGGGTTTACCGGTGGACCGGCGGCGGCGAGGCTGCTCCTGCTTAGGACCGCGCGATGTGGGAGGTGTGTCGACGGCGACGGCGATCCCGCGCAGCGTAGCCGACACCACGATCCGGTGCGGCAGCGGCGAGGGCGAAGTTACGGGCGGCGGCGCCAAGGCACGGCGGGGGCGGAGGCGAAGATCCCGCGGCGTCCCCGGGTCGGCTGCGCCTCTGGATCGCGTACAGGCACGCCGGATCCGGCCGCGCACGCCGCGTCACCGCCTCCGTCGGGCGGGCGAGCGAGGCGGCGAGGTCGTCGCGGGCGGACCATGGGCAGCGGCGGTGGATCACGGGCGGGCGGCGGGGCGGCGCGGCGGACCGTGGGTGGGTGGCGGACCGCGGCTGCGGCGGCGGTGGGGTGGAGCGGGAGGCGCGGAGGGACGGGAGGGAAGAGCGGAGCGGGAGAGGGGAGACGTGAGGGGGCGGTGGCGCCGGCTGGATGGGGGCGTGGGGTTAGGGTTAGGTCGGGAGGTGGGTCCGCGTGGGTATATCGTTGGCAAGCGAGGGCGCCCACCAAGGCACGGGAGCCTCCTACCATGGAGCGGCATTCCCCGTCGATCAGGTTGGACGACACGGCCTTCTTGCGCTTATCTGGCGGCCCAGAGGAGAGGCTGAGTGCAGGGAGGATGCCTGCCGAGGCCCTTTTCCGTCGAGGAATGAGAGAGAAGCAGATTAGCGGCCGGACGGCGGCGGCGCTCCGGCGAGCCGAGCACGAGGCAGAGCAGGTTCGGGGGTGGTCGGTGGGTATCTGAAATACCGACCGCCCCTTGGGTCCCGGGAGCCGTCAGATCAGCCACGTGCGGCACGGATCGGCCTGGTGAAGCGTTTGGACTCGGGGAGGTTTGCCTGGTGCAGAGAGGGTGGACGCGGATGGCGCCGCCGCGGGGAGCTCGACGGCGACCTTGCTCGGAAGGACGTGCTTGTTGTAAGATGGACTTGCTCATGCCTCCAACGGAGTCAGTGTCTCTGCCTGACTGAACTGCATCGCTATTCTCTTGCTTACATTGTGCTGATGTAGATTTGACTTGACGAAAAACTTGTATTATACTTATACTCTCTGCTTCTAATAAAAAATTTAACTCTAACAACTGCTCTTTTGCGTCGAATGCTTCATTATATTACTTCTGTCCTGTGGCCCAAAACCCCCCTTGTTCATACGATACAATGCAAGCATATATACACGCATGCACAAAAGCATAAAAATGGCTTCACCTAATTCGTTTGGTCGACCTGGACCTACTGGGCCTAGACCGATTTTCAGCTGGGTGCGGCAGTCTTTCGCTTCGGCTTCCTGGGCCGTGTTGGGCTTTATGGCACACCGCCGTTGCACTCACGGAAAACAACGCCTGTTCAGTTGGTAGAGGGAAGCGTTGCTAAAAAAAAAGTTGGTAGAGGGAAGCTGTTAGTTCTGCCAGAATAAAACTGAGGAGATGAGGAAATGCTGCTCACAACATACTAAAAGTAAGAGCAAACTCTAGTGGAGTGATTAAAAATGTGTCTCTATATTTCAGTTTGAGGATCAGTTTTAAAAATTTAGAGGGTCAAATTAGAGGTGTGCTCCAGCCCAACTGACTAAATAGGGCCTCTATCCATCTATCTGACCAGTGGGCCCCTATCTCCGACTCAGCTCGTCTCTCCCCAACGCCCTCGCTTGCCAACGATATATGAGATCTTTTTTTTTTGAGATTACACAGTATCGCAAATCCTACCCCTATGAGCACCTCCGAAGGATTGAGCAAAGCACCGGCAGATCTGAAGATTCCCGAAGTCACCATTAGCGCCTCATTGTCGACGGGAACGCCGCTTATCACTTAACGTATAGCGCCGAGCACCAGGATTTGAACCCCTGATGGGTAGCGTCCCACTGGACCGTCCTACCATTAAACTATAAGGCCAATTCGCACGATATATGAGATCTATCGCCATCAATTAGCACTACATGACTACATCACTGTGTAGAAAAATCAAAGTAAGAAAAGGACGATGGAGAAAGGACTACAGCGATTGCACATATCAATAATTGAAGAGAAAAATCCAACTTTGTTTATTTTGGATTGGTACGTATATGGTGCAATGGTCATCTTATTCTCCATTATTATTACGACTTGTCAAAGAGAATACTGATCACATGTGAAAATATCAGTGGGAAAAAAGGAAGAAAGAGATGCATCTATATCAATAATTGATGAGAGGAATCTTTACTCTGGGCCTCATTTGTTCCAAGCGTTTGCTTGGCAGACCCCTCACGGAGTCACGGTACACAACAAAGAAAACTGCACACAGTCACATTATTGAGGGCAAGCACAAGAAAAAAAGGGAAGGCCATGGAGGCCGCCGTGGTGAGCGCTACGCACGGCGCCATGGCCTCCCTGCTTGGGAAGCTTGGTGAGCTGCTCACAGCCAATTACAAGTTGCTCAAAGAAGCCAAGGGACAGATCATGTTCCTCAAAGCTGAGCTCGAGAGCATGCATGTCTTCCTGAAGAAGATCTCAGATACAGAGGAGCCTGACGAGCAGGACAAGTTCTGGGCCAAGGAGGTCCGTGAGCTGTCTTATGACATCGAGGACAGCGTCAACGAATTCATGCTCCGCGTGGAACATGACTCCAACAAACCACACGGATTCAAAGGGTTCATCACTAGGAGCACCAAGTTGTTGACAACCATGAACAACAGGCATGAGATTGCCAAAGAGTTTGAAGGCCTTAAGATCCGTGTCAAGGAGGTGAGTGAGCGGCGTACAAGGTACAAGATCGATGTCCCAAAGACAGACAACACAACAATCGATCCTCGCTTGTTGGCAGTCCATGCTGAGACGGCGGGCCTTGTCGGTATTGAGGGACCAAGGGACGAACTGATTCAATTGATGGATGAAGAGGGTGAGCCTGCACGTCAGCTAAAGGTGCTATCTATTGTGGGATTTGGAGGTCTAGGAAAAACTACACTTGCAAATGAGATTTATCGAAATATTGAGGGGAAGTTCCAGTGTCGAGCTTTTGTCTCTGTGTCCCAGAAACCAAACATTAGGAAGATTCTGAGAACTATACTATCCCAAGTTGGCTTTGATGCTCCTAAGGACAACAGCATGGAAATGTGGGAAGAGCCTGAGTTGATTAGAGCACTGCGAAAATTCCTTTTTGATCAGAGGTACGCCACCCTCAAATTAGCTGTACTTGTAGTAATCTATGCTGTGTCAGTTTATTTTCTCTTTTTGGAGCTATATGCATCATAGATTCATAGTATTCTGTAGGAAACAGTGTGATGTGTCTGCATTTCTTTTCTCGACCTTGGTTCTTGTACGTGGTTGTGGCTGGCACTGGTCCCTGTTGCATCATTAGATCATGGGAATAGATGTTCCAGTATTATACAACTAATGAGCGCTGCAGTTAATTACTTGGAGTCTCTGTTCAATTATGTATTTTATGATATGCTTCAAAACTGGTATGAACAAATAAAATAAAAGAAGGCTTATAAACAAAAACTTTAAAACTGTTATTATTAGAACTCTGGATGTCGCCTTTTCATTTCTATTCTTCAAATAATGATCCTCAAACTAGCATTTCAGTTCTCACCAGTACCAAAGTACGCAAGATTTAGTGTGGAGAAATATACACGTGGAAAACAAAAGGCGTATAATCTATCGATCATTTGTTCCATTTTAGCACCGCACGTATTGTTTTGGGAACAAATAAAATGGCTTTGTAGTTTCAGCCCAAGTGACATAACCACTTCCAAAGTTCGATTGAGCGAGTTTCATTGTTGTTGATTTGACCTTTAGTGAGGACAATTTTACATGCTCAATTAGTGTGTCCTAATGCTTTCTACACTCTATATGTATTTATATGGCAGGTACTTGATTGTAATTGATGACATATGGTCTGCTTCTGACTGGGATATTATTAGATGTGCTCTTCCTGAGAACATGGGTGGTAGCAGGGTAATAACAACTACAAGAATTGAGACAGTGGCTAGAGAATGCTGCAGAAATAACGTTGAATGTGTTTACAATATTAAGGCACTTAGTGACCAAGACTCAAGAATTTTGTTCTTCAAAAGAATATTTGGGTCAGAGGATGCTTGCCCGCCATATTTGAAAGAAGTGTCTGTTGAAATTCTGAAAAAATGTGGCGGTTTACCACTTGCAGTGATCACACTATCTAGTCTTTTAGCGAATCAGCCATACAAACAAAAGGAGCAATGGAAGTATGTTCTGAAGTCTCTGGGCTCCAACATTGAAGTGAGCCCAAGCTTGAACGGCATGAGACAAATATTGAGCCTTAGCTACATAAATCTTCCTCGTTACTTGAAGACTTGCATGCTATATCTAGGTATTTATCCAGAAGACTACATGATTGATAGGAATGATTTAATTAGGCAATGGATAGCTGAAGGTTTTATAACTAAAGCCCATGGGATGGACCCAGAGGATGTTGCAAAGAGCTATTTTAATGAGCTTATCAACAGGAGTATGATTCAGCCCTCATATATAAACTATACTGGCAAGGTGATGTCTTGCAGGGTTCATGACATGATGCTTGATCCATCCTACTTAAGTCTAGGGAAGAGAATTTTATAACTGTAATAGATGATATTCAAGACATGGCAAGACAACAGGAGAAGATCCGTCGGCTCTCGCTCAACTTGGATGGTCCAATAGATGAAAGAGTAGTGGGATCTATTCTGCTATCCCAAGTACGGATGCTAGCAAGGTTCGGTACTTCTGCACATTTACCACCTTTTCTACTGTTCAAGCATCTCCAAGTTTTAACAATTGAAATAGAACGATCCCAATCATCAACGTTCTTTGACTTCACTGGAATATGTCATTTTTTCCGATTGAGGTTCGTAAAGATCAAAACGTATAATGGTCCTATAAAGTTACCTAGTAAAATTGGAGGTCTGCACCAATTGGAAACATTTCATGTTCAAACTATAGCGGCGTCGTCTTCGTCTAAGTACCCACCATTACGTGAACTTCCAACGGATATTGTTCATATGAACCAGTTATTGAATCTGATCCTTCCATATCGGACAAGGTTGCCAGATGGGATCGAGGGTATGAAATCCTTGCGGACTCTACGCTCGTTTGACATAGGCTCGAACTCCAGAGAGAATATAGAAGGTCTCGGAGAATTGACCAATTTGACGGATCTTGTAATCACAGGTGGCAGTAATGTTGATGGGGTGGTGGAGAGAACTGGCAGCAGGAAAGTCCTGCTAATGAATTGCCTTGAAAAACTATTCAACCTCAAATATCTAAGTATGTATTTTTATACTATCGATGCACACGTGGATGCGTTGAGTTCAGTTCCTGCTTCTTTCTGCCATCTCCAGAGATTCTGTGGATCCGGGTTCTCAACGGTTCCCGGGTGGATTGGCAAACTCTCTAGCCTTTGTGACCTGGAACTTGATGTGAAGGAGGTGTTGGAGGATGATGTCGAAATGCTCGCACAGCTGCCCTCCCTTATCCACCTTGGGTTGCGCATCCGTGGAGCATCTAAAGATAGGATCCTCATCTGTGGAGGAAGTGGATTCCCCGTTCTGAAGCATTTTGAATTTATATGCAGGAGGATATCGTGCCTGACCTTCGGGTCAAGGGCAATGCCCAAGCTTGAAAGGCTGAAGCTTGGTTTCAATGCGCGTGGATGGGACAGGTACGGTGCTGCGCCTGGTGGCATCGAGCACCTGTCAAGCCTCAAAGGCATCAACGTAGACATGGGGGGCGGTGGTGCCAAGGTCGTCCTGTTGTCCTGTTGCCAAGGTCGCATCCCTCAGCGCTGCAGAGTCCGCGCTGAGGGATGCGATTGATATGCACCAAGGTCGTCCTGTTGTCAGCATTATGGAACGCACAAGGTGGACATTCGATTATTGCAGGGATGCTGATGAGCCCGAGCCCGAGGAGGAGGATAGGAACGGCGGGAGTTGTAGCAGGAGTACCTGATCAAAGCCTGCCAGGTAATAAAAAATCACGATACCCCTCGTTTTATGAATTCTTACCGTATCAGCATTCCATTACATACGCGATGTTTCAGTTGGATATTTAATTTAATTAACGGGCATTGCTTGGGCTGTGGTTGTGTGCAGGATCATGCAAGATGATGTATATTTGCACTTTCCACATGTGGCCGCCGCTGATCAAGACCTCGCTTCTCGTTTCATGTACTAGGCGTTCTTTGGTTTTGCTGTGGACCTGTTGAGTTAGGAAAGGAAGATAATGGATGCCAGCGGGAGTGGTTTCTTGTCAACCAAAATTTCAAGCTACCATCATGAATTCATCATGTACAGGGGCAGAGCCTAGTGGAGGCTATATTGGGCTCCGGCCCCCTAGCTCAGCAAAATTACCAAAGCTGTAAGAGTGTATATGAGTCCTCAGTTCATTGAAGCACTATCCTAAATCTGTATTCTCTCTTGTAAATTGCGCACGATTGTGTGTCTTGATTACCCTCTCCCTGATTTTAGATCATGCTTGACTTGAGAGACTGATCGTCAACTCATATATGATTGAGTCGTCAACTCATATATGATTGAGTTGATGATCAATCTCTCAAGTCAATTATATCTTTTTGCGGAAAAAAGTCGATTATTAACCGTGGTGCTTTCCTTCATTAAACAACAGTTGCTTTAGGTGGATAGCTGTACGTAAATTAAACATGACTTCGGTCAGACCTAAGACGTGGCTTCAATCCAATGGAAATAATTAAAAGAATGCATATGGTCGCCGATGCTTGGACATTTGGGCGTGGTGACCTAATTTAGGGACGAATTAACAAGTTGCGCGCGTACGTTGTCTGTCTGTATTATCCCTGTGGCGTCCGGTGGCATGGCACATTTTTTTTCTTTTTTGCGGGCAATCGATGGCGCTTTTTAACGGCTTTCTAAACTAGTTCGAACGTGTTCTGAACTAATTTTGCTTTTGCTTGTCCAGTTGTCCCATGTGTCAAACATTCAGAACACTACCAGAAAAGTTGATATCTGCACCGGGTGGGAAAGCCCTTTAGCACCGGGTTTCCCACCCGGTGCCACTGATCCGAGGCTAAAGGGTAATTCTAATGCGTATTCGGCCGACTCTATATTCATACTAGCTGACATTTCATCAAAATAGAAGACATATATATTACAAAAGTAGATATTCATGCATCTCAACTCGAGTTATATATATTTAAACTGTATTTTCTACTTAATTAAGATTGACGACTATCTTGTTGCACTGTCCGGCACGTCCTCCAGTACTGGCGAGAAGTATTCTCCTCGGGGATTGACGACCTCGTCCCAGATCCATCCGACGAGCTGTTCTGCAATTGCGTCAATTCTTTCTAGCTCCAGGGACTCTTCCTTCAGCCTGAACATCTATAATTTACAAATAATTGAAAGATATTTAATCCGCCGAGTTGGAGACAATAATTGTGCACTTAATAATAATGGAAATGTTGTTTATTATTACGTACCATAATATCGTGTTGTGTAAGCTTTTTATGTCCCCAATTCCACATGAAATCGCAAACATAGTATGCACATAAATTATTTCCCGGCCCCTGTTTGGCACACTGTCGACAAAAAGAAATTAAGTAAAATTCATATAATATATTAGCCGAGGCCTACATGTACAAATTACTTGCTTACCGGAAAGCCAATGTTCCATTTTAGTGTTTCATGTTGAATTCCCGGGTGTTCTTGACGGAATTGAATCCAGGCCCTGCGAACAAAAAAATTGAGTTAAGTCATTGCGAGTGTAAGGGGTGAATTAAGTAGGGGAAAATATACATCACCTTGTCATCATGTCCATGATGTTCTGTAGTTTTTCTTTTGGAGTGTGCAACGAATCAAAGACGTTGACGACACCCCGGTCAGGGCACAATATGAGTAGGAGCCAGTGGAATCTGTGTACATGTATACATTATAATCAGAAATGAATTAGTACACAGACAGTATAAGAAGAAGCGTGTGTATGTACTCACTCGATGTTGTACGGTATTAGTATGGACTCGCAATAATGTTGTTTGTGAATATACTTGTATAGGTTCTGATATGTTTCCTCAGGATTGTGCAGTATCATTGCTTCACTTATCCTTCGAGGATCCACGAATCCAACGTCATATATACTGTCTCTCCGACATTTTTGAATCTCCATTCTGCATATGTTAAGCAATAAATAAAGCCCGCGTCAGCATAGATTGGAATTATTGTTTTCAAACTGTGAATTGTAAACAACAACAAAGTACTTACAGTGTCCAACAGGTGATCAAATCCACGTCCATGGCGTCGTGGTGGTACAGCTCATATATATCCTTAAACCTCAGCCAGACCGAATCCACGTCGCCATTGTAGAAATCCTGGTCCTTCACGCCTACTTTGATCATGCGCCGTTTATTCCTTCTTGATTCTTCCAAGTACCAGTCATGGAATCGGCGCATCTTCGTCTGTAGCGTGGTCTCCATTTCAGGAGGGACCATAGGCTCGCCAAGTTTAAACGGCCACTTCAACGTTGTGTTTACAAGCACCTCTGCTTCCCCCAGGAGTTGTTCTCTGGATAGTCCAGTCTCGGCCTGAAATTCTGCTAGGCGTAGCTCGTGCGGAGTTGGCAATGGAGCCAAGGGCTGCTGAGGTTGCTGGCCGAGCTGAGGAACCTTTTTGGATGTGCCCGCCACCTTATCTGCAGCCTTCCGCTTCCGGCGAGATTTGAGTAATGAGCGGTCATAGTCTGTTATTAGTACTTCCTTCTGTTGACCCTTGCTCAAATTACCGAAGAATGACTTGACGACAGTGGGATCAAGCTTCGGCTCCGGTTTTTTCCTCCACTCGGCCATTTGCCTCTTTGTGTCTGCTTTCACCCAGGCTTCGAGCTCTTCTGGGGTCTTCTCAGCCGCTTTTTTCTGTGGTGCGGGCTTCTCTTTGGGTTTCCGCACCTTCTTCCCTGGTGGAGTGGGGGCGGAGGCTTTAGTGCGGCGCTGCCTCTTCGGCGGAGGGGACGGAGACCTCCGCGGCGGAGGGGACGGGCTTGCATCAGGAGCTCCCGGAGAATCGTCATGATCCGGTGGATCTCTTGGAGACGGGGGAGGTGACGGAGGCTTGTTGGTAGCCGCAGGTGTACCGGGTATGACGACGTCTGCCTTGCTCCATAGAATGATGCAGTGAGAACACTGACCGAGTTTTGTTTCTCCGTCACCTCCGGGGATGTCAAGTTCCAAGTCTTCCCAGTTGGCGACGACTTGCTCCACCTCAACAGGTACGTAACCATGTGGAATGTCATTGCAGTGCCATTTTTGCCCTTCTTCCACACGTTTGGTCATACCGTATGCGACCTGATCATTTAGTAGCCACAAAGAAAGTTAGTAAATGAATGGTATTTACGGTGAAATGTATGCAGTACGAACTAAGGTCGCATACGTACCACCACAGCTAAGTTCTTCTGCCTGACGACAAGCTCGCACGCGGTCCGTTGAGTTATTTCATCCACGGTGTAACGGACCGCTTCGGCGGCCTGTGTGGAAGCGTGACTGCTTTGATATTGTTGTGGAGGGCTAATAAGGGCCGCATCTTGGAGAGGTGCATGCTCTGTGGAACCGGTCCCGCCTGCGGCTTGTTGGAGAGGTGCATGCTCTGTGGAACCGGTCCCGCCTGCGGCTTGTTGGAGAGGTGCATGCTCTGTGGAACCGGTCCCGCCTGCGGCTTGTTGGAGAGGTGCATGCTCTGTGGAACCGGTCCCGCCTGCGGCTTGTTGGAGAGGTGCATGCTCTGTGGAACCGGTCCCGCCTGCGGCTTGTTGGAGAGGTGCATGCTCTGTGGAACCGGTCCCGCCTGCGGCTTGTTGGAGAGGTGCATGCTCTGTGGAACCGGTCCCGCCTGCGGCTTGTTGGAGAGGTGCATGCTCTGTGGAACCGGTCCCGCCTGCGGCTTGTTGGAGAGGTGCATGCTCTGTGGAACCGGTCCCGCCTGCGGCTTGTTGGAGAGGTGCATGCTCTGTGGAACCGGTCCCGCCTGCAGCTTGTTGGAGAGGTGCATGCTCTGTGGAACCGGTCCCGCCTGCAGCTTGTTGGAGAGGTGCATGCTCTGTGGAACCGGTCCCGCCTGCAGCTTGTTGGAGAGGTGCATGCTCTGTGGAACCGGTCCCGCCTGCGGCTTGTTGGAGAGGTGCATGCTCTGTGGAACCGGTCCCGCCTGCGGCTTGTTGGAGAGGTGCATGCTCTGTGGAACCGGTCCCGCCTGCGGCTTGTTGGAGAGGTGCATGCTCTGTGGAACCGGTCCCGCCTGCGGCTTGTTGGAGAGGTGCATGCTCTGTGGAACCGGTCCCGCCTGCGGCTTGTTGGAGAGGTGCATGCTCTGTGGAACCGGTCCCGCCTGCGGCTTGTTGGAGAGGTGCATGCTCTGTGGAACCGGTCCCGCCTGCGGCTTGTTGGAGAGGTGCATGCTCTGTGGAACCGGTCCCGCCTGCGGCTTGTTGGAGAGGTGCATGCTCTGTGGAACCGGTCCCGCCTGCGGCTTGTTGGAGAGGTGCATGCTCTGTGGAACCGGTCCCGCCTGCGGCTTGTTGGAGAGGTGCATGCTCTGTGGAACCGGTCCCGCCTGCGGCTTGTTGGAGAGGTGCATGCTCTGTGGAACCGGTCCCGCCTGCGGCTTGTTGGAGAGGTGCATGCTCTGTGGAACCGGTCCCGCCTGCGGCTTGTTGGAGAGGTGCATGCTCTGTGGAACCGGTCCCGCCTGCGGCTTGTTGGAGAGGTGCATGCTCTGTGGAACCGGTCCCGCCTGCGGCTTGTTGGAGAGGTGCATGCTCTGTGGAACCGGTCCCGCCTGCGGCTTGTTGGAGAGGTGCATGCTCTGTGGAACCGGTCCCGCCTGCGGCTTGTTGGAGAGGTGCATGCTCTGTGGAACCGGTCCCGCCTGCGGCTTGTTGGAGAGGTGCATGCTCTGTGGAACCGGTCCCGCCTGCGGCTTGTTGGAGAGGTGCATGCTCTGTGGAACCGGTCCCGCCTGCGGCTTGTTGGAGAGGTGCATGCTCTGTGGAACCGGTCCCGCCTGCGGCTTGTTGGAGAGGTGCATGCTCTGTGGAACCGGTCCCGCCTGCGGCTTGTTGGAGAGGTGCATGCTCTGTGGAACCGGTCCCGCCTGCGGCTTGTTGGAGAGGTGCATGCTCTGTGGAACCGGTCCCGCCTGCGGCTTGTTGGAGAGGTGCATGCTCTGTGGAACCGGTCCCGCCTGCGGCTTGTTGGAGAGGTGCATGCTCTGTGGAACCGGTCCCGCCTGCGGCTTGTTGGAGAGGTGCATGCTCTGTGGAACCGGTCCCGCCTGCGGCTTGTTGGAGAGGTGCATGCTCTGTGGAACCGGTCCCGCCTGCGGCTTGTTGGAGAGGTGCATGCTCTGTGGAACCGGTCCCGCCTGCGGCTTGTTGGAGAGGTGCATGCTCTGTGGAACCGGTCCCGCCTGCGGCTTGTTGGAGAGGTGCATGCTCTGTGGAACCGGTCCCGCCTGCGGCTTGTTGGAGAGGTGCATGCTCTGTGGAACCGGTCCCGCCTGCGGCTTGTTGGAGAGGTGCATGCTCTGTGGAACCGGTCCCGCCTGCGGCTTGTTGGAGAGGTGCATGCTCTGTGGAACCGGTCCCGCCTGCGGCTTGTTGGAGAGGTGCATGCTCTGTGGAACCGGTCCCGCCTGCGGCTTGTTGGAGAGGTGCATGCTCTGTGGAACCGGTCCCGCCTGCGGCTTGTTGGAGAGGTGCATGCTCTGTGGAACCGGTCCCGCCTGCGGCTTGTTGGAGAGGTGCATGCTCTGTGGAACCGGTCCCGCCTGCGGCTTGTTGGAGAGGTGCATGCTCTGTGGAACCGGTCCCGCCTGCGGCTTGTTGGAGAGGTGCATGCTCTGTGGAACCGGTCCCGCCTGCGGCTTGTTGGAGAGGTGCATGCTCTGTGGAACCGGTCCCGCCTGCGGCTTGTTGGAGAGGTGCATGCTCTGTGGAACCGGTCCCGCCTGCGGCTTGTTGGAGAGGTGCATGCTCTGTGGAACCGGTCCCGCCTGCGGCTTGTTGGAGAGGTGCATGCTCTGTGGAACCGGTCCCGCCTGCGGCTTGTTGGAGAGGTGCATGCTCTGTGGAACCGGTCCCGCCTGCGGCTTGTTGGAGAGGTGCATGCTCTGTGGAACCGGTCCCGCCTGCGGCTTGTTGGAGAGGTGCATGCTCTGTGGAACCGGTCCCGCCTGCGGCTTGTTGGAGAGGTGCATGCTCTGTGGAACCGGTCCCGCCTGCGGCTTGTTGGAGAGGTGCATGCTCTGTGGAACCGGTCCCGCCTGCGGCTTGTTGGAGAGGTGCATGCTCTGTGGAACCGGTCCCGCCTGCGGCTTGTTGGAGAGGTGCATGCTCTGTGGAACCGGTCCCGCCTGCGGCTTGTTGGAGAGGTGCATGCTCTGTGGAACCGGTCCCGCCTGCGGCTTGTTGGAGAGGTGCATGCTCTGTGGAACCGGTCCCGCCTGCGGCTTGTTGGAGAGGTGCATGCTCTGTGGAACCGGTCCCGCCTGCGGCTTGTTGGAGAGGTGCATGCTCTGTGGAACCGGTCCCGCCTGCGGCTTGTTGGAGAGGTGCATGCTCTGTGGAACCGGTCCCGCCTGCGGCTTGTTGGAGAGGTGCATGCTCTGTGGAACCGGTCCCGCCTGCGGCTTGTTGGAGAGGTGCATGCTCTGTGGAACCGGTCCCGCCTGCGGCTTGTTGGAGAGGTGCATGCTCTGTGGAACCGGTCCCGCCTGCGGCTTGTTGGAGAGGTGCATGCTCTGTGGAACCGGTCCCGCCTGCGGCTTGTTGGAGAGGTGCATGCTCTGTGGAACCGGTCCCGCCTGCGGCTTGTTGGAGAGGTGCATGCTCTGTGGAACCGGTCCCGCCTGCGGCTTGTTGGAGAGGTGCATGCTCTGTGGAACCGGTCCCGCCTGCGGCTTGTTGGAGAGGTGCATGCTCTGTGGAACCGGTCCCGCCTGCGGCTTGTTGGAGAGGTGCATGCTCTGTGGAACCGGTCCCGCCTGCGGCTTGTTGGAGAGGTGCATGCTCTGTGGAACCGGTCCCGCCTGCGGCTTGTTGGAGAGGTGCATGCTCTGTGGAACCGGTCCCGCCTGCGGCTTGTTGGAGAGGTGCATGCTCTGTGGAACCGGTCCCGCCTGCGGCTTGTTGGAGAGGTGCATGCTCTGTGGAACCGGTCCCGCCTGCGGCTTGTTGGAGAGGTGCATGCTCTGTGGAACCGGTCCCGCCTGCGGCTTGTTGGAGAGGTGCATGCTCTGTGGAACCGGTCCCGCCTGCGGCTTGTTGGAGAGGTGCATGCTCTGTGGAACCGGTCCCGCCTGCGGCTTGTTGGAGAGGTGCATGCTCTGTGGAACCGGCCTTGGTTTACGCTTGCTAATCTAACACCGGATAAAGGTCATATGCTTCAGTAACTCCTTGTTTGGCTGAGAGGATCATAGTCATATGCTTCACCCGCCTTAACAAACCGTCCCTTCACCCTCTTTCTCACATCTGCCCTAGCCTTGCGAGAAGCATACCTGATCTTCTTGTCGAACCTGTCAGAATGAATAATGACCACTGAGAATGCTACATAGTGTTTAGAACATGATAATGTCAAACCCTAGCCCTTTTCCAACCCCATATTTGCTGTTCTTTGCTCGTCTCTACGGCGTTCAGGGACGTTCTAGGTGGCCTGCCGACCCTAGAGCAACCCTAGATTGCTTGAGCTCCGACGGGGTCCCTCCCGAGCTCGAGTTTCTAGGTCTTCACGACCTCCTGTCAGAAAGCGGTCTGACCGGTTCTAGGAACCGGTCTGACCGGTTTTGCCGAGGGAGGTCGGGTGTTGGCCGTGGTGACGGCCGTGCTGCGTTTTCGAGTGTGTTGTCGCATCTTTGTGTCAACATACTTTTTGGCGACTCCGCTGGGGAAGATTAATCTGGTTATAAAACCGATCTAATCTACTCCAAAGATGTCGGGAGCTACTTGCAACCTCGACAAGAACAACATCATCACCGCGACGCTGGAAAAGCTCACGGACGAGGAGCGGAAGCGGTATCTGATTGCTGAGGAGCACTTCAAGGCACAATTCTTGAAGGGCTTCAAGAAGGATCGCGGTGGTTTCATCAAGAGAGTTGAGGAGTTCGTCATGCCGGCTTTCAAGCTAACAGACGACAAGGTTGAAGAACTTCCTAAGGTAACCGGTGAATCCTCATCCTCTGATTTCATGCAACAAGTGACTCATATGATGGATGAAAAATTAAAAGCTGCACACGCCGCTACTAGTGAGTTACTTGTTAGTATGGTTGGTAATCTTGATAAAAATAAAAGTATTGTAGAAACAGATCTTAGTACGTCAGGCATTCCAGAAAACGTTATAGATCCAAATTTAGGCATGCCGGCGAATTACTATGCAGGGCAGCCACCTCATCTTGGTTCGGTCCACGAACCGGTCAGACCGGTTTATGCAACCGGTCCGACCGGTTTGGCTACTTCAGTTGGTCAGACCGGTTCCTTGGGTGTTGGTGCAACAAATGCGATGGTTTTAGCTAATTCAGCTGCTTCTGGTTCTGTTTTTACACCTCCTATTACTACTGTTGTAGGAAGCACACCCAATGGATCTGGCACTTCGTCTAGGCCGATTCCAAATGCTTCTCAAGGTTCAACGCTTACTACATCTCGTTATACATCTAGTGCAAGCGGCCGATCAACTTGAACGGCCTTTGTGTACTTGTTCAGGAGCTGAGAAAAAGTAGGCCCTTGCTTCAGAACCGTACCTTTCACTTTGGGTTCATTCACCTTCCAAGTACCCACTTCCGGACGCTTGGGCTCGAAAGTCCTAGGTCGGTCCAGGGGCAAACCGGTCTGACCGGTTTGGGAAACCGGTCTGACCGGTTTCGCCTGATCAGCGGACCGATTTTCTTCTGAGGAACTTCCTTGCCCCCCGGGCCTTGATGTGTTAATAGTAATCTTCAGAGACTCTTTTCCATCCAGAGTCTTCCCAAGCATCACTTTTCTGACCGGAGATTGAATATCAACTTTTTCCGGCCTTGGATCTCCAATCACCACATTCTTACCCTTAGCTCCATCGGCTTGTTCCGGCCGAATCAGCACCATCCATATCACCCAGATCTTCAACAGCTTCAAACATACCACTTGTATTCGACCGATGATGATCAATTCGGTCTTGAAGCCACTGTTTCGCCTTAAACCGGTCTGACCGGTTTCCAGAAGCGGTCTGACCGGTTTGCTTCGTATTAGGATATATATAAGTCAACAATAAAAGTATACAATTGTATATATGTATGAGTAATATGCAGGGTCATATTAGAGAATGAAAGAGTGTACCTTGTAGTGCTCCTTAGATGAGTAGATTCTTCACAAATTTTGAAAAAAATTTGGGCAGCACCTCCCCTCCCACGGCCGAGCAGCCTGAACACAGCGCCTAAGTGTTCAGCTGGCTCGGGCGGGGGAGGAAGACGCCGCTATATACAAAACACATTAGCACCGGGTCATGGCAGGACCCGGTGCTAATGTGCACCAATTAGCACCGGTTGCAGCCAGCAACCGGTGCTAAATGGCCTCGGGCACATTAGCACCTGTTGCTGGCTGCACCCGGTGCTAAAGGGGGCGCATTAGCACCGGGTCTTGCCACGACCCGGTGCTAATGTGCTGCCCCCGCCGCCCCCGTGCGCCGCCCCCGCTCCTAGCCGTTGGACCCGGTGCTGAAGCCCCATC
This sequence comes from Echinochloa crus-galli, assembly GCA_900205405.1. Taxonomy (NCBI): domain Eukaryota; kingdom Viridiplantae; phylum Streptophyta; class Magnoliopsida; order Poales; family Poaceae; genus Echinochloa; species Echinochloa crus-galli. The sequence goes on from OAMR01000495.1 coordinate 325,528, forward strand.
AGCACCGGGTCCAAAAATGGCCGAGGCGGAGGGGGCGGGCGGATGTTGAAGTTTCTGGTAGTGGAAACGAAGGTCGTAGTTTTATGTCATGCGGCAGGTTAACGTTCACAGCCTTCACGAACCTTGTGGTGCTGCAGATTTTGCTGTGTGTAATGTTCAAGGAGGCAGAGCATGATGAAAGCGTAAAGGCAGGTATGCGCCTTCAACTTGTGAGTCTGTGGGCTAGTCATCTTCACGCATTCTCTTCCTTTTCTTCATCTAGGGCTTCTACTCATCTTCCTCCATTTCATCTTTGTTGACAGCCAAAATTGGCAGTCATCGAGGCAAACCGGTCTGACCGGTTTGTCAAACCGGTCAGACCGGTTTTGATCTGTAATTCGAGTAGGTTTAGGATTCCGAGTTTAATCCCATATTGTAACCGACTCATGAGGGGTAAGACTTCCCCAGCCTATAAATATAAAGGCTAGAAGGCCGATTGAGAGAATCCAATCGAATAAAACACAATTCTCTTATTTTTATCTCTCAAACCCTAGCCCTTTTTCCAACCCCATAATTGCTGTCCTTTGCTCGTCTCCGCGACGTACTAAGGCGTTCTAGGTGGCCTGCCGACCCTAGAGCAACCCTAGATTGCTTGAGCTCCGACGGGGTCCCTCCCGAGCTCGAGTTTCTAGGTCTTCACAACCTCCTGCCAAAAAGCGGTCTGACCGGTTCTAGGAACCGGTCTGACCGGTTTTGCCGAGGGAGGCCGGGTGTTGGCCGTGGTGACGGCCGTGCTGCATTTTCGAGTGTGTTGTCGCATCTTTGTGTCAACATACTTTTTGGCATCTAAAGTTTTGTTGTACTCTGCGAGACGAACATTTTGAGCCTAATTAAT
>OAMR01000495.1:338805-352275 GCA_900205405.1 Echinochloa crus-galli
ATTGGCTTGGGCTTGCACATCCTCCTTCTTCTCCTCCAAAGGTCATAACCACCCACTCAAATAAACCAATAAACCCCGGACATTGAAAGGCCGTTTTGTGCATATCCTCTTCGGCCATGAAGATTTGATTATATCCAGCATTACCATCAAGGAAACTAACAACACGATGCCCAGAAGCTTCATTGATTAAGACATCGGCTATAGGCATAGGATACGATTCTTTGGGAGTGGCTTTATTAAGATCTCTAAAATCAATGCAAACTCTAAGTTTTCCCGAATCTTTCTTTTCAACGGGAACAATATTAGAAATCCACTCCGCATAACGACAAGTCCGAATAAAACCAGCATCTAATAAACGATTAATTTCTTCTTTTATTCGGTCATAAATAGCGGGATTAAAACTTCTAGCCGATTGCTTAAAAGGTCTAAAACCGGCCTTAATTGGTAATCGATGCTCAACTAAATCACGACTTAAACCAGGCATCTCACGGTATTCCCAAGCAAAACAATCAACATACTCTTTCAACAAATTTATTAGCTCGGCTTTATACTCAGCCGATAAATTTTTGTTTACAAAAGTTGGCCTAGGAATAGTACCATCACCAATATCTATTTTTTCTAAAGGGTCGGCTGATGTAAATCCTTGACCCAATTTATCTATATCACCCAGATCTTCAACAGCTTCAAACATACCACTTGTATTTGACCGATGATGATCAATTCGGTCTTGAAGCCACTGTTTCGCCTTAAATCGGTATGACCGGTTTCCAGAAGCGGTCTGACCGGTTTGCTTCGTCGAGCACTGTTCAGATCCAACCGGTCTGACCGGTTCTCGAAAGTGGTCTGACCGGTTTTGCTTGGTTGATCTGTCTGCTCCATTAATTACAGCAAGTAATTTAACCGATTCTCCATCGGCTTTAATGTAGCAGGAACAAAACAATCCTTAGTGCAACTGATAAGCTCATAGTCAGTCAAATCCATACCCGACAAACACTTGATGTTTTCATTAGCACTAATAGAATCGGAATCAGCCATTGCAACAAAGGAAGAAGTGCCACCATTCACAACTTCAACTTCATCGCCGATCCACTGAATGAGGCATTGATGCAAGGTAGATGGTACGCATTGATTTGCATGAATCCAATCACGACCAAAAATTAAACTAAAGTTACCTTGCACCTCTGAGACGAAGAAGGCCGTAGCAATAGTCTTGCTCCCGACGGTCAACTCGAGGCAGTCATCACCTGCGGCGAGCACCGGCGCGGCTTCCTGTTGGCTAATCTCTTACCTTCCCTGGTCCGAGTTCATAACTTTTCTCAAGCCCCTTGCCCATAAGAGTCTTCACAGTGGTCTCCGATTGCACAGGAAAGGTTACCTGTTCCTCCCGTAAGCCACATCCATAAAACGGTCAGAAATCACTTCATACCAGAAAGCAGCTAATCTGCGGTATGAATTCAAGATTGGTTGAACTTCCTGAGTTCACCTATAGCAGTATTTCGATTTTTGTGTAAATCCGGGTGGACAGCATTTCGGTTTTTGTATAAATCCGGGTGGGACCCCGCCGTTGGGAACACTGCCAAACCAATCGTTCCTCCCCGCATAACCATCGAACCGTCACGTCGTTGTCATCGCCGGCGCCCGCTAGCCACTGCTTACCAGGGGAGCTCAACGTCTGCAACCTGAAGAAGGAAGGTCAGCGGCGGGAATGCGCAGCTGGATCTTTGTCGAGGCCGCTGCGTCCTCCGCTAATCGCGCCATCGTCGTTATCCTCGAGTACATCCGCTGCCTCACCGCCAATGAGGGGCTCCTGCAGTCCTGCTCAACTCACTCAACAGCTATACATCCTCCAGTACACGCCGCCGAGGGAGACGAAGTGTCTTTTGAGTTCCGCGTGCTCGAGCTTGCCCTCGAGCCTGCTTGCTCCTTCCTCGAGGCATAGGTGATTGTCGAATCGAAATTCCTCAATTTCATGCTAATCTTTGTCCTCATCTTTTCACTATTGTATGATAGATTAGCATATAGTGTGATGCTGTTATGTGTCTGCAGTCTGAACTGTACTTGATATTAGTGCAAATTGAGTCTCGGCTCAATGGTTTTTGAGCTTTATCTCTGTTGACACGAAAACGCGCCAACAATATGTGTTGACACGAAAACGCGCCAACACACTCGAGATCGATCAAACGCGCAGCACGGCCGTCACAACGGCCAACTCCTGATCACCCGGGGCAAACCGGTCTGACCGGTCTTAAGAACCGGTCTGACCGCTTCTGGTCGGGGGATCGTGATGACCTAGAAACCCAAGCTCGGGAGGGACCCCGTCGGAGCTCGAGCTAATCTAGGGTTGCTCTAGGGTCGGCAGGCCACCTAGAACGTCCTTGAACGCCGTAGAGACGAGCAAAGAACAGAATATGGGGGTTGGAAAAGATTAGGGTTTGAGAGATACACAAAAGTAAAGATAAAAGTGTTTGATTCGATTGGGAATACCTCAATCGGCCGTCTAGCCTTTATATTTATAGGCCGGGGAAGTCTTACCCCTTTCGAATAGGTTACAATATGGGATTAAACTCGGAATCCTAATCCTACTCGAATTACAGAATAAAACCGGTCTGACCGGTTTGGCAAACCGGTCAGACCGGTTTGGCCTTCGGCCCAATTTGAGTGTCAACACATGCCCCCCTGCGTTTTTAGTGAACTTGAGAACTAAAAAGCAAGTAAATACAACTCAGGAGCTAAAAATTTATACTAAGGGCGATATTTAACAATATATCGGCCATTTGATCTTTACGCATCTTGCCAAACACTTGGATAGAATTTCTTCAGATATCTCCCGTTGATAGCTTTAGGCAAAGGATCTCCCTTCAGTGTCTCCAACATGTAAGAATTCCCAAAGATGACTTTGACAACTCTATAAGGCCCTTCCCAACTTGGTGACCATTTACCAAACTTGTTGCTTTTTGATCCAATAGGCAAGATCGTCTTCCAAACAAGCTCATCAACTTGAAAATATTTTCCTCGCACTTTCTTGTTGTAAGCTCTAGCAACCCGAAGCTTATCTCTCTCAATCTCCTTTAAAGCCTTCAATCTTTTGTCGGTTACCTCGTCAATATTGTCCAACATCAAATTGTGGTAATCAACAGCATCAAGATCATTTTGCCTAGCCAATCTATAGGCGTCCAGATTCACCTCAACAGGTAAAACGGCCTCTTGACCATAAACAAGCTCAAAAGGAGTAACTTTAGTAGCACCATGTCTAGATATACGATGAGCCCATAATGCTTCGGATAAAACTCCATGCCATCTTCTAGGTTTTTCTGCTATCTTTTTCTTGATCAATTTAATCAAAGTTTTATTACTTGACTCGGCTTGTCCATTAGCCTGAGCGTAATATGGAGATGAATTGAGCAACTTAATTCTATAGGATTCGGCGAATTCACGTACCTCCTTAGACATAAATGAAGTACCTTGATCCATTGTCAATGTTTGGGGAATACCGAATCTATGAATAATATTTTGAGTAACAAACTCAATCACCTCTCGATGCGTCATATTCTTCAAAGGAATCGCTTCAGTCCACTTAGTAAAATAATCCGTAGCAACCAATATGAAACGATGCCCTTTTGATGATGGAGGATTAATTTGTCCAATAAAATCCAATCCCCAACCTCGGAACGGCCATGGCTTAATAATAGGATGCATCAACGCAGCAGGAACAAATTGCAAATTACCAAACTTCTGACATTCCTCACATCCTTTGTAATACTTAAAACAATCTGCCGTCATAGTAGGCCAATAAAAACCGGCTCGTCTAAGTAACCACTTCATCTTTGGAGCCGATTGATGTGTACCACAAATACCTTCATGAACCTCAGCCATGGCAACCTTGGCCTGATCCGAGTCAAGACACTTTAACAATAAATCTTCGGCGTTTCGACGATAGAGTTCATCGCCAAGTAAAATATACTTAAACGATATTCGCCGAATATTTTTCTCTGCACCACGACTAGGATCTTTCAAATAAGTGATAATAGGCACTCTCCAATCCTGATCTTTAACTTTGGATTGATTAGCATTATCCAAAGTACTTTTGCTTCTGTCAGGGGACAAACCGGTCTGACCGCTTTCAGAACCGGTCAGACCGGTTCTGGCAGTACAACCGGTCTGACCGGTTTCTGAAACCGGTGTGACCGGTTCGTCCAGAACCAGAACCTCGGCTTTGGTTCGCATCGGTTTTTGGAGATAGAAATATTTCTTTGCAACCACATAACCAGATGCTTTCTGAGCCAGAGTATTTGCTTTACCATTATCTTCTCTCGGAATATGTCTTATAGTGAATTCATCAAAAGAAGCAATGATATCGAGACATCTATCAAGATATGCATTTAATGAACCATTATAACATTGGCATACCTTTGATACTTGATGTACCACCAGGAGCGAATCACCAAAAGCTTCAACATGTTTTACTCCCATGTCTTGCAAAAATTCCAATCCAAATAGAAGAGCTTCATATTCAACTTGATTATTGGTTCGCTTTTCTTCCAATCGGTTTGAAAACTCAAAAACGGCGCCACTTGGAGAAATCAAAACAGCACCAATTCCTTGCCCATCATTGCAAACCGATCCATCAAAGTATAGCTTCCATGGTGTACAAGTAACATAACCGACGTCGAACTCACAAGAATCATTAATTCGATGTTCAACAATAAAATCGGCTACAATTTGACCTCTCATTGATTTCAAAGGTTCACAAGTCAAATCATACTCAACCAAAGCATAAGCCCACTTGCCGACTCTTCCACTAGATATCGGCTTTTGCAACATATGTTTAATCACATCGGTTTGACACAACACGATGCAAGTACTAGATAGTAGATAATGCCGCAATTGAGTACAAGCATGATACAAGGATAAACATAGCTTCTCAATGAAAGTATACCTTGTTTCTGCATCAATGAGCCGTCGGCTTACATAAGCAATCACATACTCCTTATTGCCGATTTCTTGAGTCAAAACAGCTCCAATAGTTCTATCTTCAGCCGCCACATAAAGTCTGAATGGAACTCCTCGCTTAGGCGCCCTAAGCACCGGTGGTGAAGACAAGTACTCTTTGATTTTATCAAAAGCTTCTTGCTGTTTTGCCCCCCAAGTAAAATCGGCTTCATTCTTTAGCCGAAGTAAAGGAGTAAAAGCATCAACCTTTCCAGACAAGTTAATTATAAATCTTCTCAAGAAATTTACCTTGCCTAGAAACTTTTGCAAGTCCTTCTTGCAAGTAGGAGCTTCGACTTTCTTCATAGCTTCAATTCTCTTGGGATCAACTTCTATGCCGTTCTCATGAATAACAAACCCAAGAAACTTTCCAGCCGAAACACCAAAAGCACATTTGAGTGGATTCATCTTCAATCCATACCGTCGCATCCTTTCAAGAGCAAGTCTCAAATCGGCTAAATGAGAATCCAAGCCATCCGATTTAACTACAATATCATCAATATATACTTCCACGATAACTCCAAGCAAATCATGAAAGATTAAATTCATAGCTCTTTGATAAGTTGCACCGGCGTTCTTTAATCCAAAGGTCATAACCACCCACTCAAATAAACCAATAAATCCCGGACATTGAAAGGCCGTTTTGTGCATATCCTCTTCGGCCATGAAGATTTGATTATATCCGGCATTACCATCAAGAAAACTAACAACACGATGTCCAGAAGCTTCATTGATTAAGACATCGGCTATAGGCATAGGATATGAATCTTTTGGAGTGGCTTTATTAAGATCTCTAAAGTCAATGCAAACTCTAAGTTTTCCCGAATCTTTCTTTTCAACGGGAACAATATTAGAAATCCACTCCGCATAACGACAAGTCCGAATAAAACCAGCATCTAATAAACGATTAATCTCTTCTTTTATTCGGTCATAAATAGCGGGATTAAAACGTCTAGCCGATTGTTTAAAAGGTCTAAAACCGGCTTTTATTGGTAAACGATGCTCAACTAAGTCACGACTTAAACCAGGCATCTCACGGTACTCCCAAGCAAAACAATCGACATATTCTTTCAACAAATTTATTAATTCGGCTTTAAACTCAGCCGATAAATTTTTGTTTACAAAAGTAGGCCTAGGAATAGTACCATCACCAATATCTATTTTTTCTAAAGGATCGGCTGATGTAAAACCCTGACCTAATTTGTCCATATCACCAAGATCTTCAATAGCTTCGAACATGCCGGCCGAATGAGCTCGATGATGATCAATTCGGTCTTGAAGCCACTGTCCAGACGTAAACCGGTCTGACCGGTTCCCAGAAGCGGTCTGACCGGTTTGACTCGATCGGCGCTGTTCAGACCCAAACCGGTCTGACCGGTTTCCAGAAGCGGTCTGACCGGTTTGTCTCTGTTGATTTTGTTGCTCCATTAATTATAATAAGTAATTCAACCGATTTTCCATCGGCTTTAATGTAGCAGGAACAAAGAATATTTTTATCTGCACCACGACCAGGATCTTTCAAATAAGCAATAATAGGCACTCTCCAATCCTGACCTTCAACTTTGGATTGATTAGCATTATCCAAAGTACTTTTGCTTCTGTCAGGGGACAAACCGGTCTGACCGCTTTCAGAACCGGTCAGACCGGTTCTGGCAGTACAACCGGTCTGACCGGTTTCTGAAACCGGTGTGACCGGTTCGTCCAGAACCAGAACCTCGGCTTTGGTTCGCATCGGTTTTTGGAGATAGAAATATTTCTTTGCAACCACATAACCAGATGCTTTCTGAGCCAGAGTATTTGCTTTATCATTATCTTCTCTCGGAATATGTCTTATAGTAAATTCATCAAAAGAAGCAATGATACCGAGACATCTATCAAGATATGCATTTAATGAACCGTTATAACATTGGCATACCTTTGATACTTGATGTACCACCAGGAGCGAATCACCAAAAGCTTCAACATGTTTTACTCCCATGTCTTGCAAAAATTCCAAGCCAAATAGAAGAGCTTCATATTCAACTTGATTATTGGTTCGCTTTTCTTCCAATCGGTTTGAAAACTCAAAAACGGCGCCACTTGGAGAAATCAAAACAGCACCAATTCCTTGCCCATCATTGCAAACCGATCCATCAAAGTATAGCTTCCATGGTGTACAAGTAACATAACCGACGTCGAACTCACAAGAATCATTAATTCGATGTTCAACAATAAAATCGGCTACAATTTGACCTCTCATTGATTTCAAAGGTTCACAAGTCAAATCATACTCAACCAAAGCATAAGCCCACTTGCCGACTCTTCCACTAGATATCGGCTTTTGCAACATATGTTTAATCACATCGGTTTGACACAACACGATGCAAGTACTAGATAGTAGATAATGCCGCAATTGAGTACAAGCATGATACAAGGATAAACATAGCTTCTCAATGAAAGTATACCTTGTTTCTGCGTCAATGAGCCGTCGGCTTACATAAGCAATCACATACTCCTTATCGCCGATTTCTTGAGTCAAAACAGCTCCAATAGTTCTATCTTCAGCCGCCACATAAAGTCTGAATGGAACTCCTCGCTTAGGCGCCCTAAGCACCGGTGGTGAAGACAAGTACTCTTTGATTTTATCAAAAGCTTCTTGCTGTTTTGCCCCCCAAGTAAAATCGGCTTCATTCTTTAGCCGAAGTAAAGGAGTAAAAGCATCAACCTTTCCAGACAAGTTAATTATAAATCTTCTCAAGAAATTTACCTTGCCTAGAAACTTTTGCAAGTCCTTCTTGCAAGTAGGAGCTTCGACTTTCTTCATAGCTTCAATTCTCTTGGGATCAACTTCTATGCCGTTCTCATGAATAACAAACCCAAGAAACTTTCCAGCCGAAACACCAAAAGCACATTTGAGTGGATTCATCTTTAAACCATACCGTCGCATCCTTTCAAGAGCAAGTTTTAAATCGGCTAAATGAGAATCCAAGCCATCCGATTTAACTACAATATCATCAATATATACTTCCACGATAACTCCAAGCAAATCATGAAAGATTAAATTCATAGCTCTTTGATAAGTTGCACCGGCGTTCTTTAATCCAAAGGTCATAACCACCCACTCAAATAAACCAATAAATCCCGGACATTGAAAGGCCGTTTTGTGCATATCCTCTTCGGCCATGAATATTTGATTATATCTGGCATTACCATCAAGAAAACTAACAACACGATGCCCAGCAGCTTCATTGATTAAGACATCGGCTATAGGCATAGGATATGAATCTTTTGGAGTGGCTTTATTAAGATCTCTAAAATCAATGCAAACTCTAAGCTTTCCCGAATCTTTCTTTTCCCATTGTCAATGTTTGGGGAATACCGAATCTATGAATAATATTTTGTGTAACAAACTCAATCACCTCACGATGTGTCATGTTCTTCAAGGGAATCGCTTCGGTCCACTCGATGTCCTTTTGATGATGGAGGATTAATTTGTCCAATAAAATCCAATCCCCAACCTCGGAACGGCGATGGCTTGATAATAGGATGCATCAATGCAGCAGGAACCAATTGCAAATTATCAAATTTCTGACATTCTTCACACCCTTTATAATATTTGAAACAATCCGCCATCATAGAAGGCCAATAAAAACCGGCTCGTCTAAGTAACCACTTCATCTTGGGAGCCGATTGATGTGTGCCACAAATACCTTCATGAACTTCTCCCATGGCAACTTTGGCCTGATCCGAGTCTAAACACTTCAAAAGTAACTCTTCGGCGATTCGACGATAAAGCTCATCGTCAAGCAACACATATTTAAATGATAATCGCCGAATATTTCTTTCTGCACCAGGACCAGGATCCATCAAATAAGCAATAATAGGAACCCTCCAGTCCTGATCTTCGATCTTGGGATGATTAACATCATCCAAAATATTTTTGCCGCTGTCAGGAGACGAAGCGGTCAGACCGGTTTCCAAACCGGTCAGACCGGTTCTAGTGGTCAGACCGGTTTGAGAAACCGATTGGACCGGTTCGTCCAGAACCTGAATCTCGGCTTTTGATTGCATCGGTTTTTGGAGATAAAATATTTCTTTGCAACCATATAACCAGATGCTTTCTGAGCCAGAGTATTAGCCTGGCCATTTTTCTCTCTTAGAATATGTTTGATAGTAAATTCATCAAAAGAAGCAATGATATCAAGGCATCTATCAAGATATGCATTTAGTAAACCATTATAACATTGGCATACCTTAAATACTTGCTGTACCACCAGGAGTGAATCACCAAAAGTTGCAGCAACAATTTCAATGGATCAAATATTGGAGAGCCCTCCTTCTCATCATGATTCAGCCCCAGCTTCACCACTTCCTCAACTAGAAGCTGCACCTTCACGAAGTTAATAATGACAAGCTCACCCTTCCTTGTGAGTTCAATTTCAACACTGGATGTGTCGACGCCCAGTCTGCAGCTATTTTCAATTCTTTCATTCGGCCTTGTATTCTGCCAGCCGAATTTTGTGGAGGGAGGCTGGTTCAGAGTACTTTTGAGTACTACCAGCCGAATATGATGGCTAGGCAGCTAGGCTGTGGCCAAGTGCCACCAAGATTGTTTCTTCATGAATTCCTTAAGCCTAGGGAGATCATCACAAGTTCTGTGGAAACAAGGAGGATTTTTGACTACAGATGCTGTACAACCATCTATGCACCTGCACCTTTTGTGCCAATAACATCTGTTCATCCTTCTTTTATCTCATGGTGGCAAGAACTTCATGACCATACTTTCAACATGCCAATCCATCCTCTCTGCCTCGAGCTTATGCCTGATTATCAGCCAATTTCAGAGGTAATATGTTCACTCTTTATCTGCTCCAATAATAATATTCACTTGTTGATTCTAATTCTGTCATTTTGCAGGACATAGTACCAGCCCCTCTTGCTAGAACAATCTCCTACAAGATTGCGGGTCCAATATCTGCTTTGGGGCATCAATCCTCTACTTTGGCTCAACTGATGAGTAACAACTTACTGAGAGTAACACGTCTGGCGTGGATAGCACAAAGATTTGCCACTTCGAACAGTTCGATCAGGTGGTATTCTGCTGCCTGTAGACAGGAAGAAAAACAACTGTCGATGGAGGATTTATTTGGCCAATCAAATCTATTCCCCATCCTCTGAATGGCCATGGCTTGATAATGGGATTCAAAGCCGATGCTGGAACTCTCTGAATGTTTCCAAATTTCTGACAGTCCTGACATCCCTTGTAATATTCAAAGCAATCTTCCAACATTGTCGGCCAGTAATATCCAGTTCTTCTAATAACCCACTTCATTCGGTAAGCTGACTGATGTGCTCCACATAATCCATCATGCACTTCACTCATCAACTTCTTTGCTTCTTCTTGATTTAAGCAACGTAATAATACTCCGTCCAGGGATTTATAATATAAATCTTTATCAAGAAGAACAAACTTTATAGCTTTATACCTGAGTCTTCTAGAAACCTTCTGGGATGGATTCTCCAAATAATCGGCAATTTCTTTCCTCCAATCACCTTCTGCCGAACTACTTCCGAAAGCACAGTCATCAGTAGCAAATACCTCTTGATTTTCTCTGTAACCTGATGCACTTTGGGCCAATCTATTTGCCTCTCCATTATCCCCTCTAGGAATGTGTTGCAAAATTACTGATCGAAAGCTCTTTAATATTTCTTTGCATTCTTCATAGTAACTTCTCAGGATATCACTTTTGCATTCATATTCACCATTCAATTGTTTTATGACCAATTCTGAATCTCCAAAAATTTCAACTGCAATGGCTTTTGCTTCTTTCAAATATTGGAGCCCTTTGAGCAATGCCTCATACTCAGCCTGATTGTTAGTAACAGTAGATTGAATGGGAATAGCAAACTCAAATGTTTCTCCTTTGGGTGAAATTAATAAAATACCTGCTCCACCACCTTCGTCACATGAAGATCCATCAAAGAACAACACCCAAGGAGTAATTTCAAACAAATTAATTGATGAATCATGATGTTCAGTAATAAAATCAGCAATAATCTGCCCCTTGACAGCCTTTGCCGATTCAAACTTTAATTCGAATTCAGATAAGGCCAAAATCCATTTGCCAATCCTTCCATTCAAAATTGGCATTGACAACATGTGCTTAATTACATCAAATTTTGAATGTACAACGCATTCGGCATTTAGCAAATAGTGCCGAAATTTTGTACATGAGTAATAAACACATAAGCAAAGCTTCTCTGCAGCCGAATATCTTGTTTCGGGATCTAGCAATTTTCGGCTAAGGTATGCAACCACTCTTTCTTTCCCTTCAAACTCTTGTATGAGGGCCGATCCAATAGTTTGGGCATCGGCCGCCACGTACAACTTGAAAGGTTTGTTCAATTGTGGAGGTACCAATACTGGTGGTTCCTTCATGTACTCTTTATTTCATCGAAAGCCTTTTGTTGTTCGTCACCCCATACAAACTTTTGATCCTTTTTGATTTTCAGCAGTGAAGAAAAGGGCAACACCTTCTGTGACAAATTTGATATGAATTTTCTCACAAAATTTATCTTTCCGTGTAATGATTGCGGTGAGCCCTGCAATCTGCTTAATTTCAATCTGTCTTTAAATGATATTAATCTGTTGCCCCTTTGTAATCTTCGCAGCTCGTGACGCCGAGCTCAATCGGCTAAAGGCGCTGGTGGAGGAGCTGGCGAACAAGGTGAACGCCCAAGGGGACACACCCGAGGCTCGCCTTGGCGCGGTGGCAGGCCGCGTCGACGAGGTGGCCCTCCATGGAGTTCGCCTGGGTGCCGCTGTGGGCTAAGTTGCCATGTCGACCCGCACCGGTACTAACTATTCCAGGATGCCGGTCGGTTTCGCCAACGGCAACCCAGAAGACATCGACGACATTGAAGCTTCCATTGATCGTCTTGATGGCCATGGCGCTGCCATTGCCGATTCCATCCATCCCCAGTCTGTCTTAAACAGGCTCTTCCAATAGTTTGTCTGACAAATCTCTTCGTTTTTTCAGGTGAATAAGGCATTGATGCAAGGTAGACGGCACGCATTGATTTGCATATATCCAATCACGACCAAGAATTAAACTAAAGTTACCTTGCACCTCTGAGACGAAGAAGGCCGTAGCAATAGTCTTGCTCCCGACGGTCAACTCCATAGAAGCCACTCCCTTGGCGCCAATGGGATCACCTCCACCGACTCCACTGACCGTCATGTGCTTCTTGATGAGATCTTCGTCTTTACCACCAATTTTCTTGTAGATGGCATATGGCATAAGATTCACGATAGCTCCACCATCAACCAACATACGTGAAATTGGCTTTCCGTTGATGTGCCCTCTCATATACAAAGCCTTGAGATGATTCTCTGATTTTTTAGGCTTCTGAAATATAGCATCTCGAGGTCCTAGCTGAAGATGAGCGATTTCCTCCTCCGGCACTACAAAATAATCTGGAGACAAATAGACGACGTTGACCTCCATATTGTCACGCTCTGGAGAAGGCTCAAAGTCAACTAACTCTTCATCTTCAACCACTGGAGGAATTGTAGGAGTTGTATTTTCATTGGTGGTCGATGTGACTTCAGCCCCTGCCTCTGTCTCTAAACCGGTCCTCAAACCGGTCTGACCTGGTCTGACCGCTTCTGTGGCGGGTTGTGCTGCTGGCTGCACAACTGATTTAACTTGCCATGTCTTGGTCTGAGGAATCATAGGCCTGTATCCGTTGAACTGTTCATCCCTCAGTTTTTCAGCTTCCTGTTCCCTTTTTTCTTTGTTTCGCAGGCGTTGCAACTTCCTTTTTTGTGTATGAGTTAGTCCGGAAGGACACCACCTTGGTTGGAAAACCTTTTTAGGACCCTTGCTACTGCTAGCCTCATGATCATTAGCCATAATCGGCTTTTGAATTGGAACAGGAGCCGAATCTCCAATAAATATCGTCTTTTTAGTTGAATTTTGCACATCTACCGGAATTTTACCAATTGTAACAAATCCAGTGGCCTTGGCTTGATTTGGATCAACTGTGGGCTGTACATCCTCCTTCTTCTCCTTGACACGGTATTCTTGCTTGGGAGGAACTTGAAATCTGGATCCATACCGAAACCGGTCTGACCGGTTTGAAACCGGTCTGACTGCTTTTGGAGCGGACGCCGGACCTGATTGGTATGGGCCCAATCGGTCATGTACTGAAGTCTTGGGACCTTCCCTCATGTAATCTTGAGGTGGTTGTGGCATAGTGTTGACGTAAAACCTGCAGTTCACGCCAAGCACACAGCAAGCCGAATCAGCTGGCTTCACACGTGGCTCGAGCTTTCAAATCCGGAAACGTGCCAGTCAATTTTCCCTGAAAACTGACAAAGGAAGAAAAAATGTTTAGATATAAAACCTAGAACATGCCGGATGATACCAGACAGTTCCATCTCTATGGCTTGCAAGGCCAATCCAGATGTGTATAAGAGACAGGATCAAAATTTTATTA
>OAMR01000495.1:379612-392612 GCA_900205405.1 Echinochloa crus-galli
AGCAGAGCGCGTAAGGAAGCATACTGCCGACCGCATGACATCATCATGATGAAAGATCGGCATTTAATTAGATGATCGTTACAATACTTTAAACACAACCGATTAACGGGCATAAAGCATGATAAATGTGCCTCACTCTAAAGACCCTGCATTCATTGATGGAATAACCCGCGACACGTGGCAATCTAGATTGGTTTGAATTCGGCTATGTAAGGTAACGTGGTCATGTCTTGCGATGAATCAAAACCGAACCTAACCAATCTAGACTGGGCAAAAAGGGTGTTATATGAATTAAACATAAAGTAAAACCCAAATAACACAAGGTAACTTAATGAATCTATTAGATCTTTGCCACAATCTAATAGAGCCGATAACTCGCTTCAAGCTAAACCTTAGCCTACCGCATGACTCATGATTTAACAAGGAAGCCTTCTTGAACCAAGCTTAAATCCACCGCATGATACTAAGCATGATACAAGGTTGTCGATACTTACGGAGGTCGACGGATCGATGGTTCCTCTCGAAGATTTCGACGACACGACTAAAGGACTCGAAAAGGTGGCGCAAGGCCGGTTTGTTGTATGATTGTTCGATCCCTATTACAATCACCATGGGTTCATATTTATACCCTGGTTTTGACACGATTCCTACTCGATTACGATTACAAAACGTTTGTTTCCAAAGAAATACGTCTAAAATGCCGTATTCATCTTGTATTCTTCATCAGATCGGCATCTTCCTTACTTGATCCACGTCATCACGCGTTCCCGAATGCTTTCCATAGAGCAGCTCCTTGCCGAATCGGCGACGGACTCCGACGCAGAATACCTTTGCCGAACGCCCTTGAAGATAAGCTTTCCTTTCCGAACGATATTTTTTACCAATCCCGGCCCACATGTCAGTCTCTTTCTGTGCCAAATTTTTGGTGTTAACAAAGTTATATAAAATAATTTAAAAATATATTAATTTTATAACAATATTTAGGCTGCCTTTACAAAAACGATTTGCAAGGAAGAAAAAAAAGTCAGCTCGCAAATAAAAGAGGCGAAGGATACACGAATCGAACCCGCTACCTCAGTCAGAGGAAGGAGCATTACCACCACACCACTAATCTAATTGTTTATCCTCATGCCTTAAAAGTGTACATGAATGCACCAAGCTGCGGCCTTAAATAAAGAAAGATAAAAAAAAGGTGCACATGAAGGGATTGAACCTATGCCCTCGTGGATTAGAATTCCAAGAGTTACCAGTTGATCTACTACTTAGATAGTGATGAGGTGATGATGGCATCCTATTTGTACAATTAATATCGCCCGTGCCATGCCTGTCATGTCATCCGGCCGACCCTTCCACGTCATCCGACCGCCCGTGCCACGCCCGTCATGTCATCCGGCCGACCCCGCCATGTCATCTGGCAGCCCGTGCCACGTCCGCCATGTCATCCGGCCGACCCTTCCACGTCATCCGACCACCCGTGCCACGTCCGCCATGTCCGGGACGACCCTGCCACTGCCACATCAATGTTTGGGCCACTGCCACATCAATGTTTGTTGGAGAAAAAAAAGATAAAGCGCCAAGTTAATTTGGCAAAAACAATGCAAGCCAAAGAGCTCGAACCCACGACCTCCGTGATGGGAACTACGGCTCTTACCATTAAGCTACCAGACTAGTTGTGTTAGTCTACACATTTTTATTTGTTTTGTAGTCGTTAATGTTTAAAAAATCTGACCACATGGCAGCCGGCAGTTGGTTGAACTCTTTCCCCCACGCATCCGAAGCAGTTTGTGCGGGAGTGGCGCGCGTAGGAGCTCTCCGCACCATCTTTTGTCTTTTTAATCTATAATATAATTACAATTTGTAACTAGTATATATGCAACTCATTTGTTTGCTCCAATCAAGGGAGATATATATGGTGCATTGTAAGATCTCCTGAATTTACATAGTATCACTAATTGACGTCTGATACACCAATCTTATATGTGATAGTTCTATTCGCTGTGCTGCGTCTGGTTTTTGGACTTTAAATAGCATATGCTTGAAGATTAGGGTTCCTATCATGTGCTTTAGTGAATAATTAGTTGTTGTTGCTGCTGATTAGGTATTGTTTTCACTTGGTCACTGAATCCCCTATGGTTACTGACAAGTAGTTGATGTGTAGAGAGTTTGTTGTTATATACCCGGTCTGTATGAAAAAAATAATTTTTTAAAAAATTGCGAACACCTTGACGTCTCAGCAGTGGTCACAAACAGCAAACTACAAAAAACTGCGAACACCAATCATCATATTTCGTATGGAAAAAATGAATGAAAAAATAAAAATGTGAGCCAGGATGTGAAGGAATCAAAGTCAGAAGAATACTTTGACATTTCAGCAATGGTCACAAACAATAAACTAAGATCATCCATATTTCAAATGAAAAAAATAATTTTTTAAAAAACTGTGAACACCTTGATGTCTCAGCAGTGGTCACAAACAGCAAACTAAAAAAACTGCGAACACCAATCATCATATTTCGTATGGAAAAAATGAATGAAAAAATAAAAAAAATTGCTAACATCTAGGATAGAACTTGGATGCTTTAAGTTAGGAAGCAACTCACTTACCATTGATCTAGCACTTGGTTTGTTAATCTTTTAGATAGTGGAGCTATATATAAAAGAGTTTCGTTGCTCTCCACCTCACAGCGCCAGGTCATCATCCGCCCCGCAACGTCACCAGCCGGCTACGCAGGCAAGGTCGTCATCAACGTCACCATCCGCCCCGACACGTCATCGGCCGGCCGCGCAGGCCAGGTCACCGGCCACCCATGCCATGTCACCGGCCGAACCCGCCACTTCACCAGTCACCCACGCCCGTCACCGTAGGCCCATCTGTTAGTGAGGCAATGATGGGAATGCTAGTGAGACCCTTTCACTTCGGATGTTTTTCTTATGATATATTTTCTTCCACCTTAGTAGATAATAGAAAAAACATATTTTTTACATAACAATTGCTAATGTAATTTCATATTTTCTAACGTCATGATCAACATAAGGTTTTTCCAAACTTTATATGCATACGAGTTCAAAAATGTTATGAGGTATTCAAATTGTGACTTGAATCATAAGAAACTATACCAGAGAGGTATCATTTTATAAATAATATATGATCCCACTTTATGAAAATCATCTACCCTTTTATGGCAAGCTTATGGACTAAAAATATATTACCACACCAGTTTGTACAGATTTTTTGACGAAATCTAGATATTATTGTAACTATTATATGGTCATTTGGAGATAGAAGTTTGAATTTCATGTATCTGTTAGGGCATAGTCTATAATGGAACATATAAGATTAAATATAATTTTTGTGCATTTTTTTAGAGTCTTATTGGAGGTACATGTAGTTTGGAGGTACATATAGTTGAACTTAGAATTTACTCGATACGCACGTAGAAATTCCTTTAAATGATAGAAAATATAGAATTTGTTCAAAATTTCATGAAACTCCTCCACAGTGCTGCGTTATCTCACATATTTATTGACGTCTCCTTAAAACCACAAAAGGTTCAAGGAATTTTGAATGAATTTTATAGGATTTAGTTGAATTCCCGGATGATTGAAGTCGAAATTTTCATGTTCTAAAAAGGAGAACCGGAGTCCGGTCTGAATAATTCCATGCCACCTAATATGAATACGTAGCACTTTCATTTGCCGCTAATGGGCCCGTACATCACGTTGTTTGCGGAAAAAACGCATCTATTAATCTCCATCCCCTTCTCCGCATTAACTTCCCCCGGTCTCTTCTGTTGCCTCGCATAAGCATGCTATAGCAACAAAAAAAACCCGCATGCAAAGAAAAATAAGGTGTGGCAATAGGGTTTTTAAATTATAGCAATGCAGCGGTAAGCGTGGCAACATGTCCAAGTATAGCAACCACATTTATTAGTCGTGGCAATAGAGGGACACCCTATAGCAACCATAATATTTAGTGTTGCAATAGGGAAGAAGCCTGTAGCAACCGTGTTTTAATCGTGGCAATAGAGGTCGCAATACAGGTGTTACATATAGCAACCACTGTAGTGGTATGGTAATAGAAAGTTCATCTATGGCAACCAAAATGTTTAATGTTGCAATAAAGGGTTTCGACTGCAATAGCCCTTGCTTCTTTCAAATATTGGAGCCCTTTGAGTAATGCCTCATACTCAGCCTGATTATTAGTGACAATAGACTGTATGGGAATAGCAAACTCAAAAATTTCTCCTTTGGGTGAGATTAATAAAATACCTGCTCCACCACCTTTGTTACATGAAGATCCATCAAAGAATAACACCCAAGGAGTAATTTCAAGCAGACTAATTGATGAATCATGATGTTCAGTAATAAAATCAGCAATAATCTGCCCCTTGACAGCTTTTACCGATTCAAACCTCAACTCAAATTCAGATAAGGCTAAAATCCATTTGCCAATCCTTCCATTTAAAATTGGCATAGACAACATGTGCTTAATCACATCAAATTTTGAATATACAACACATTCGGCATTTAACAAGTAGTGCCGAAATTTTGTACATGAGTAATAAACACATAAGCAAAGCTTCTCTGCAGCCGAATATCTTGTTTCGGGATCTAGCAATTTTCGGCTAAGGTATGCAACCACTCTTTCTTTCCCTTCAAACTCTTGTATGAGGGCCGATCCAATAGTTTGGGCATCGGCCGCCACGTACAACTTGAAAGGCTTGTTCAATTGTGGAGGTACCAATACTGGTGGCTCCTTCATGTATTCCTTGATCTCATCGAAAGCCTTTTGTTGTTCGTCACCCCATACAAACTTTTGATCTTTTTTGACTTTCAGTAGTGAAGAAAAGGGTAACACCTTCTGTGACAAATTTGATATGAATCTTCTCACAAAATTTATCTTGCCGAGTAATGATTGCAACTCTTTAAGATTAGTTGGAGGAACAATTTCATCAATCGCTTTCATGCTCTTCTTGCCAACTCCTATTCCTCCTTCATGTATCAAAAAACCCAGAAACTCTCCAGCCGAAACTCCAAAAGCACACTTATTCGGGTTCATCTTAAGCCCATGTTTTCTAGTGCACTCTAGAGTTTTTCTTATGTCAGCTAAATGTGATTCATGATCTAATGACTTAATCACAACATAATCAATATATATCTCCACAATCTTACCGATCAACTCATGAAAAATATAATTCATAGCCCTTTGATAAGTTGCACCAGCATTTTTTAATCCAAATGTCATGACAACCCACTCAAACAACCCTATATATCCAGGACATCTGAAAGCTGTCTTTACTATATCCTCTAATGCCATAAAAATTTGATTGTATCCTGCATTGCCATCCATAAAACTGAGTACTTTATATCCAGCAGCAGAATCAACTAATGAGTCAGCAATTGGCATTGGATATCCATCCATGGATACACTAGTTCATAAAGAGATGTTTTTGTAGCCCCATGAGGAGCCATTCGGTAAGCCCACAATATAGACAGGAACAATATTAGAGATCCAATCCGCATATTTGCATGGCCGAATGAAATTTGCGCCTAGTAACCTTTCAATTTCTTTTTTCACATCGGCCAACACTTCTTCCTTGTAGATTTTTCGGGGTGGCTGTTTGTAAGGTTTATAACCAGGCTTGATCGGCAACCGATGCTCAACAATAGAACGGTCCAAACCAGGCATCTCCGAATAATCCCAAGCAAAGCAGTCTTTGTATTCTCTTAATAATTTAATCAACTCTTCTCTGAAAACTGAATCTAAGTTTGCACTGATGAATGTCAGCCTTGGTTTGTCACCATCTCCAATGTCCACTTCTTCTAGCTTATCAGCCGACACAAATCCACGTCCTAACTTCCCGTCAGTCCCATCAATTGGATTCTCCATTAAAAATTACTATGAGAGCCGACTGCTTTGACCATATTCTCTGATGTCACTTTCTTCAATGGAATTGCCTCGACCCACTTGGTGAAATAATCAGTGGCCAAAAGTACAAATTTATGCCCCTTGCTAGATGGAGGGTTTATTTGGAAAATAAAACCCAATACCCATCCTCTGAATGGCCATGCTCCACAGTGCTAGTATCATCTTGCCCTGAGAATTTAGTGAATTCTGTAGGAACCTTGACTCTGTTAGGCAATGACACTCTTTGGTACCATTCTGGGAAAGGAGAGGAGTACATGTACCCCTGATTTTTGGGCTTCAGACCGAATTGATTTTGCAACACATCGGCCATTTTTTGTACCATGAGGTCAACATTGGCATCTTGATTTCCTGGCCTTCCAATGGACATTCTTGTATTAGCATATCCAGGATTCGGAAGAGCATCAATAGCATTATAATCCATGAATTCTGTATATCCATTCCCATACATATCCCTCTGCAACCTGTTATTCAAAGGAGATATCTTGTAAGCAGAAGCAGGTGGATTTGCTGTGGTGCCGAATGCCGCCTCACCATATGTGCGAGGTTTTGGTATTGCTTGCTGAGGATCTTGTTGAACTGGTTGACCATTCGCACCCTTGGAACCAGAAGTTCCAGTTTCTTCAGCAGCTCCTTTACCATGAGGTTTTTGAACATTAAAATATGTTGGTCCACCAACTTGCCCATATGCTTGTTCAAAAGATCTCTGGCAATATTTCCTCCTGTACAATTTGATTAGCCGGAGCTATAAATTCATTCGGCAAGAAACATACCATGCATGTGGGAGCCGCATGACCATGTTCATCAGATTTGTCTTTTGGGCGCCATATTGATTTTATCCTAGTTCCTGCTTGCTTTAGTTCTTGATTTCTTAGGCGTTGCACTCTTCTCTTTTGGCCCTTCCTCAAACCAGGTGGGCACCACTCTCCTTTCTGCCATACATAACCATGATCATCTTCCTCTTCATGATCAATCCATCTGTGGTCAGCATACCTCTTCCTCGTTTGATTATCATTCTCATATGTCTCAACATGCCGATTATCACTGGGATATATCCTGCCAATTCTTTCATGGACGGATCGGCGATTGACAGTATCCTGCCTGTATTCATCACGTCTATCATTGCATTCAGGACAATTGCTCCATGTGGGAAGCTTTAAACCCTCATTCCAGCAGTGTCTGAAAAATGCACACCCCCAATGTGCGCGCTCTTGTTCTCGAACGTACTCTTCTTGCTCTTCCCTATACATTTCTTCTTCGTACCTTCTTTTCTCTTCTTCATATTTTCGCCTCTGATAGCGCTCTTTTTCTTGCTGACGCTGCCATTTATTGAGGAGAATACGTGTAGTAACTCTTGGTTTGGAAGATTCTCCAATTTCAGACCGACTGTTCAAGGAACGAGGTTCTTTCTTGTGAATTTGCTCAATCGTGATTTGCCGAGCGGGATCAACTGAGCCATTTTGTTTTGCCTTTTGTGAAGTCAAAACTTTCATCTTTCCTTTTTCTTCAGGCTTAACAGCATTCACCATGTTGACTGAAAACCCAATCATATTTTGAGGGAATGGGTTACTGTCTAGTTTCATCTTGTTGTCAAATTTTAGATGTCCCTCCTGGATAGCTTTCTGAATCCTCACTCTAAAGACCCTGCATTCATCGAGTAATGATTGCAACTCTTTAAGATTAGTTGGAGGAACAATTTCATCAATCGCTTTCATGCTCTTCTTGCCAACTCCTATTCCTCCTTCATGTATCAAAAAACCCAGAAACTCTCCAGCCGAAACCCCAAAAGCACACTTATTCGGGTTCATCTTAAGCCCATGTTTCCTGGTGCATTCTAGAGTTTTCCTTATGTCAGCCAAATGGGACTCATGATCCAATGACTTGATCACTACATCATCAATATATATTTCCACAATCTTACCGATCAACTCATGAAAAATATAATTCATAGCCCTTTGATAAGTTGCACCAGCATTTTTCAATCCAAAGGTCATGACAACCCACTCAAACAACCCTATATGTCCAGGACATCTGAAAGCTGTCTTTACTATATCCTCTAATGCCATAAAAATTTGATTGTATCCTGCATTGCCATCCATAAAACTGAGTACCTTATATCCAGCAGCAGAATCAACTAATGAGTCAGCAATTGGCATTGGATATCCATCCATGGGTGTAGCCCTGTTCAAATCTCTAAAATCTATGCAAACCCTCATTTTTCCATTTTTCTTATAGACAGGAACAATATTAGAGATCCAATCCGCATATTTACATGGCCGAATGAAATTTGCATCTAGTAATCTTTCAATCTCCTTTTTCACATCGGCCAACACTTCTTCCTTGTAGATTTTTCGGGGTGGCTGTTTGTAAGGTTTATAACCAGGCTTGATCGGCAACCGATGCTCAACAATAGAACGGTCTAGACCAGGCATCTCCGAATAATCCCAAGCAAAACAGTCTTTGTATTCTTTTAATAATTTAATCAACTCTTCTTTGAAAACTGAATCTAAGTTAGCACTGATGAATGTCGGCCTTGGTTTGTCACCATCTCCAATGTCCACTTCTTCTAGCTTATCAGCCGACACAAATCCACGTCCTAACTTCCCGTCAGTTCCATCAATTGGATTCTCCATTAAAAATTACTATGAGAGCCGACTGCTTTGATCGGCTGTTGATCACCGCTGACTGGTTCAACAGGACCTTCTCCCCAATCTTTGCCTGAAAAGCAATCTATACCTTGATACTCCCAAAAAGCTGGTTCCATATTTGCCACACTTATTGAATCATCTGCTTGGACAATTTCCACCTCATCATCTATCCACTGAATGAGCTGTTGATGCATGGTGGATGGGATACAGCAATTTGCATGGATCCAATCCCTTCCAAGCAACAAACTATATGATCCTTTGCCCTCAATAACAAAGAAGGTTGTAAGCAGAGTTTTAGACCCAATCATCAAATCCACATGCACGCATCCTTTAGTGTCTGAAGGATTTCCAGCAAAATCATTCAAAACTATACTTGTTGGTGTTAAATCTCCAGGGCCCATGCCAAGCTTCCTAAATGTAGTATATGGCATCACATTCACAGCAGCTCCACCATCGACAAACATCTTGGTTAAAGGCTTCCCATTAACAAATCCTTTCAAATATAGTGGCTTCATGTGTCGATTCTGGATTGGCTTTTCAAAGACAGCTTGCTTATTGAGCATCAATTGTGCCATTAGCTGTTCGACTTCATCTACCTCTGACAACGCTTCCTCCTGCACAACTTGATCAGTGGGAGCCATAAATTCATTCGGCAAAAAGCATACCATGCATGTAGGAGCCGAATGACCATCTTCTTTAGGCTTGTCCTTTCGACGCCATATTGATTTCATCTTAGGCCTTGCTTGCTTTAATTCTTGATTCCTCAAACGTTGTACTCTTCTCTTTTGGCTTTTCCTTAAGCCAGGTGGACACCATTGCCCTTCTTGCCAAATATACCCATGATCTTCTTCTTCTTCATGATCAACCCACCTGTAATCAGCATGCCTCTTTCTTGGTTGATCATCAAAACGCCGATCATCACTAAGATGTACTCTGCCAATTCTTTCATGGACAGATCGGCGATTGACAGTTTCCTGCCTATATTCATCATACCTATCATTGCATTCAGGACAATTATTCCATGTGGGAAGCTTCAAACCTTCGTTCCAACAGTGTCTGAAGAATGCACACCCCCAATGCGCACGTTCCTGCTCTCGAGCATACTCTTCTTGTTCCTCCCTATATCTTTCTTCCTCGTATCTCCTCTTCTCCTCTTCACGTCTATGCCTTTGGTAACGCTCCTTTTCTTGCTGACGTTTCCATTTGTTAAGGAGGATACGTGTAGTGACTCTAGGCTTGGAGGATTTCCCAATTTCAAATTGATCATTCGGGAAGCGAGAGTCTTTCTTGCGAATCTGTTCAATTGTGACTTGCCGAGTAGGATCAACTGAGCCACTTTGTTTTGCCTTCTCTGAAGTTAAAACTTTCATCTTCCCCTTTTCTTCAGGTGCAACAGCATTCACCATGTTGATTGAAAACCCAATCATATTCTGAGGGAAGGGATTGCTATCCAATTTCATTCTGTTGTCAAACTTCAGGTGCCCCTCTTGAATAGCCTTTTGAATCCTCATTCTGAAGATCCTGCATTCATTAATGGAATGAGAATTTCTGTCATGAAATCCACAATACTTCTTGTCTTTCACTCCTTCAGGCCGAAGCATA
This sequence comes from Echinochloa crus-galli, assembly GCA_900205405.1. Classification (NCBI taxonomy): domain Eukaryota; kingdom Viridiplantae; phylum Streptophyta; class Magnoliopsida; order Poales; family Poaceae; genus Echinochloa; species Echinochloa crus-galli. The sequence continues at coordinate 389,789 of OAMR01000495.1, forward strand.
GAATGCCCCTCTGGTAATTTGATTCGGCCTTCTTTCACAAGGAAATCAAATAATTTGTCCGCCTTAGTCACATCAAAATCATATGTGCCCTTGGTCTGTTTAATCCACTTCTGATTCACTGCAATCGGCTCTTTGCCCCACACTATTTCTGTTGCAGCTACCTCTTCATTGTCCTCATACTCATCTTCTTGATCTGCTCTTTCGAGGAATTGGTTGTAAATATCGGCTACATCATTTTGCTTGGCAAATCTACCATCCTTCTTGAAGCCATATGCTTGGTTACTCATCAATGCCAATTTCTTTGATAACTGGCCCAGATCTTCAAACTCCATTCCAAACAGCTTTTCACGAATTGCAGGTAGCATCCCAGTCACAGCCATACTAGCCAACTGATCATCTGGAATATTTAGAGAAAAGCACATATTCTTTGTCTCCCTGAATCTTCTGAGGAATTCTGTGGGTGTTTCATTAAATCTTTGCCTCATGCTAGTCAAATCAACCAATTTCTTCTCAGTGCTGCCAGTGTAGTAATGAGCATGAAATTTCTGCTCCAGATCCTTCCAGGTGCAAATTGACTGAGCGGGCAAAGAGGCAAACCATGTAAATGCTGAACCCGTCAATGACAAAGTGTATTCAATCCACGTCATCATGCGTTCCCGAATGCTTTCCATAGAGCAGCTCCTTGCCGAATCGGCGACGGACTCCCGACCGCAGAATGCCTTTGCCGAACGCCCTTGAAGACAAGCTTTCCTTTCCGAACGATATCTTTTACCAATCCCGGCCCACATGTCAGTCTCTTCCTGGTGCCAAATTTTGGTGTTAACAAATGGTTTATCATCTTAGGCAGTTCGTGCGAATAAATAAAGCATAGCATTTCTACGAGCATGTCTAATAGGCGTTCAGAGAATGGATGGGCGTGAACCTAGTGACTCCTCCGCATCATAGTACTCGTCGAACTCCTCCTCCTCAGTCCCGATGTGAGTCTCCGGTCCTCCTAAACATCGGTCAGTAATTTAATTACCGAGACAACTAGCAAATAAACTCCAAACAAGAGCCAAGGAAGAGTCAAACAACACCAAACTCTATTCTAACACGTAGGTCATGATTTTAGAAAAATAATAAAACTGGTTTCATAATTTTCTGAGCTATGGTTAATTTATTATCAATTTTTGAAGTTTAAATCATTTTTTGAAATTATTTAATTAATTCCGAAAATTAAACAAGCAGCAAACTATATGCCCCTTTGCCCTCAATGACAAAGAAAGTTGTGAGCAGCACTTTGGATCCAATCATCAGTTCTACATGAACACAGCCTTTGGTGTCTGAAGGATTTCCAGCAAAATCATTTAGAAATATTCAAAGCAATCTTCCAACATTGTCGGCCAGTAATATCCAGTTCTTCTAATAACCCACTTCATTCGGTAAGCTGACTGATGTGCTCCACATAATCCATCATGCACTTCACTCATCAACTTCTCTGCTTCTTCTTGATTTAAGCAACGTAATAAGAGCCGATAACTTGGTCCATACTAGATCTTAGCCCACCGCATGGCTTATGACCTAACAGAGGAACCTTCTTGAGACCACAACTTAAATCCACCGGATGATACTAAGCATGGTAACAAGACTACTTGCATCAAAGCTTAAATCCACCGCATGATACTAAGCATGATACAAGGTTGCCGGTACTTACGGAGGTCGACGGATCGATGGCTCCTCTCGAAGGACTCGACGACACGACTAAAGGACTCGAAAAGGTGGCGCAAGGCCGGTTTGTTATATGATTGTTCGATCCCTATTACAATCACCATGGGTTCATATTTATACCCTGGTTTTGACACGATTCCTACTCGATTACGATTACAAAATGTTTGTTTCCAAAGAAATACGTCTAAAATGCCGTATTCATCCCGTATTCTTCATCAGATCGGCATCTTCCTTACTTGATCCACGTCATCACGCGTTCCCGAATGCTTTCCATAGAGCAGCTCCTTGCCGAATCGGCGACGGACTCCCGACCGCAGAATGCCTTTGCCGAACGCCCTTGAAGACAAGCTTTCCTTTCCGAACGATATCTTTTACCAATCCCGGCCCACATGTCAGTCTCTACAGGGATCAACCTTCTTTTCTTCCTACCCATGAGGCCCATAACCGCAGAAACCTAAATAGCGCCGCTATAGCGTCGCAACGCTAAATCAGAATAGCGCCGCTATTCCACGCTATAGCGCTGTTAGCGAGGTTAGCGGCAATATGTGCAATATTATTGCGGCACTCGTCTCTGGCCGCTATAGCGTAGCTCGCTATTTTCAACATTGATTCACACGATCATGACGTACCGTGCTGATGAATATTCTCAAGTACGCTACAGTAGACTGCTCATTAAATCGTGAACTTGCATATAGTGACCACTAATTTCAAAAAAAAAAGGTGACCACCACTACCTTCCCAGCTTGCACGTATATGCATGTATGTACCCGGCCTGCAGGCCTGCACATCTTCTCTGGTTCAGCGTGAGCTACTGGAAAATGTATCTACAAAAGCGGGGCTTAATTAGTTTATGGACAATAATGGAAGTTGGAAGGTGTTGTCATCTGTCTTGCCATACATCATCCCATTTCATACACACACACCTGAGTAGACTTGTTCTGTGCACAGTTTAGTTCCAAAAAGCAACTCCCAAATATACTATACAAAAAGAAGATTCACCATCACATCAAAATGTCATAAGATGCATGGAGTATTAAATGTAGATGAAATCAAAAACTAATTGCACAGTTTTGTTGTACCTGTCTCTTATACACATCTAGATGTGTATAAGAGACAG
>OAMR01000495.1:393527-406806 GCA_900205405.1 Echinochloa crus-galli
GCCCTGCATAGTAATTCACCGGCATGCCTAAATTTGGATCTATAACGTTTTCTGGAATGCCTGACGTACTAAGATCTGTTTCTACAATACTTTTATTTTTATCAAGATTACCAACCATACTAACAAGTAACTCACTAGTAGCGGCGTGTGCAGCTTTTAATTTTTCATCCATCATATGAGTCACTTGTTGCATGAAATCAGAGGATGAAGATTCACCGGTTACCTTAAGAAGTTCTTCAACCTTGTCGTCTGATAGCTTGAAAGCCGGCATAACGAACTCCTCAACTCTCTTGACGAAACCACCGCGATCCTTCTTGAAGCCCTTCAAGAATTGTGCCTTGAAGTGCTCCTCAGCAATCAGATACCGCTTCCGCTCCTCGCTCATGTAATCTTGAGGTGGTTGTGGCATAGGAAAGCATTGCATCCACATTCCTTGTTCCCATGATGGATATGGAGAATTTGACGCGGGAGGTGCCCATGGCATGGTAGCATACATCTTCTGTGGTGGATAAACAGTAATAACATCACCACGGCGCCTATTGTTCTCTGGATAACCATCTCCACGCATTGGTGACCTTGGTAGATGTGTATAAGAGACAGGCTCTTTGCTGCGTGAGTCAGTTTGATCGGAAGAGAAATATGGATCGATCGAGAGAAGAACTGAAGAAGTGTGTCTGAAATGTTCGTGCGGTTTGAAGCCCTTATATATATACGCGAGAACATGTTCGCATTTGTGGAGCCGGCGGCACGAACTAACATGTGCTAGTTGCAGATGACATGAGCCGTGTGGACATCGTGGATCTAGCGGGCACTGTCCGTGCAACTTGCAGTGGTGTGTCTTTTGCACTTGGTATAACTAACCATTCTCATCATCCATCGCCTATCATCACTGCTGTGAACAATCATGTCCGAATAATTTTGGGTCGTCAATCATCAAACGCACTAGATGTGCAACAACCGTCGTCCATCGATCATGTTGTATAGTTGGATATACATAAGAACGTCATGTGGGGTGGTGGCTAGATTGCCGTGGAGCTAGCCACTGCCGCGGACAGCCTGCATGTTCGGTCATGTCGCTTTGTTTAGTCGCTCGACGACAGTTTGAGAGGATTGTTTGTTTACTCGTCCGAGCACGAGGTGACGAGGATAATCAAAGCCCAGAGTGTTTCTGTGCATCGTTCATCTATCACCATGGGCTGAGATGACACGCATGATCTGGCCCGTCGCGGAAATAATGGGCTCTCTAGGCCTCTTGGACTAGCTAGGTTACTGGTCAACGCGCGCAGCCGGGCCCTGCCGGCCAACGGCTCGGCTCGTGCCACTGTGCCAGGGCAGTGCCGGCCTTCAACAGTTGCAGTTGCTGCTCAGTGCTCACCGCTCCGGCCTCAGAAAGCATGTTTAGGCTACGGCTCGTTCGCCTGGCTCGACCGAAAGGCGATGGCGATTCGCATGTGCCTCCGATCAATCCGCTGCCGGCGGCCAGCCAGATGGGCGGCCGGCATAAACCACATGGCATCATGGCTGCTCGATCGGGGGCACACCAGCCACCCAGCCAGGCGGAGGCGCCACGAGCCGACGAGTCGAGGGGTGCACCGTGCTCGTGCACGCACGCTTCGACCACCGCTTCCCCTCCCAACTGTGTGGGTAGGCAGTGGCCGCGCGGGCGCGACGGAGGCTTCTCCAAGCAAAGGCTCCGATCCGGAGCAGGCTGCCGAGGAGGCTGGGCCTCCCAGTGATTTGCATGTGACTGTGCCTGTGCTCTCCAAGGACCAAGGGGGTTTGCAGTTGCTGCATGCAACACACTCGAGATCGCAGCACGGCCGTCACCACGGCCAACACCCGGCCTCCCTCGGGCAAACCGGTCAGACCGGTTCCTAGAACCGGTCAGACCGCTTTTTGGCAGGAGGTTGTGAAGACCTAGAAACTCGAGCTCGGGAGGGACCCCGTCGGAGCTCGAGCTAATCTAGGGTTGCTCTAGGGTCGGCAGGCCACCTAGAACGTCCTTGAACGCCGTAGAGACGAGCAAAGAACAGCAAATATGGGGTTGGAAAAGACTAGGGTTTGAGAGATAAAAATAAGAGAATTGTGTTTTATTCGATTGGATTCTCTCAATCGGCCTTCTAGCCTTTATATTTATAGGCTGGGGAAGTCTTACCCCTCATGAGTCGGTTACAATATGGGATTAAACTCGGAATCCTAAACCTACTCGAATTACAGATCAAAACCGGTCTGACCGGTTTGACAAACCGGTCAGACCGGTTTGCCTCGATGACTGCCAATTTTGGCTGTCAACAACCGTCTTTTATTCTTAGTCGGTGGGTGTGTTTAGTTGTAAAAATAGGTGGGTAAAGTTTGATCGAAAAGTCACATCGGACACTATAGCGCATTGTACCACTTTTCGTTTGTTTGTGGTAATCGTTGTACTACCATGACCTAACTAGGCTCAAAAGGTTTGTCTCGTCGTGTACATCAAAATCATAATCATGTACTTAATTTTTTTATTTACCTACATTCATTGCTCCATGTACGAGGAGAGAGATTTGATGGGATAGGTGAATAGTGAAGTTTAGAGAGAGAATTTTTGGAAGTTTGTGAGAACTAAACAGAGCCGGTGAAAGGTTTGTTGGGAAATCAGTTAAACTCTCAGTGAATTCATTATTATTATTGGCTGGCGGTCGTAGGGCGTTAATTGGCTGCAGGGTGATAATAATTGCAATAACGGTGTCACGCCGTTTACCGGATCCCTCCATTTCAGATTTAGTTTGGAGGAGGGTTTTCGAAAAAATGTGATTAGCAAAATTAATGGTGGAAGGGTTTAAATGCTAAAATTTTCCACTTCTCTCCAGCCTTTGGATGGAGATCCAGCGATTGTGATTGGAGTTTCCACGGTTTACACACAAAGTTGATTTACATAGGATACACGAATAATCACATTAATTAATAACGAGCTACATCACTTAATCAAGAATACAAATCAACCATCAGGTTATATTGTCACTAATCAGATGCCATCCATTATAGTTTCTTTCAGGTAAAGGGACGACGCATACGTGCACGTGCACTGTCGTCAAGAAGCAGGCTAACTCTGATGAATATGTATTAGCTTGTGCTTAGCTTGCATGTAACTGCAGTGCCTATATGTTTCCAGAAGGAAAGAAAAACTATTGCATCCTATAAATTAATTTTCTTCTTCGTCTTCTATCATACGCGCTGCACGATTTTTATGGAGAAGATGTCCACCTGACATTGGATGGCGTGGACCAACTGATGGCGCGCCGCCGCCGCCGCCGGCATACCGCGGAGGGCGGAAGCCGCCGCAGGGGTGCACGTCCTCGTCATCAGGGGGCGTCGCCGCATTTGCTGCGTTGCCGGAGACATCAGTATTCTCACGGGAATTAATTAATAATTTGATGGGGATCATGATCAATCGATTCTCTCCGTCGGGCGATGGGTTTAAAAGTTAGTTTAGAAACAGGCCGAGCCCTACACGTTTCGTGGATCTCTCTCGGCGGACCTTAGGGCATGTACAGAGCGTCGGTAAGACGCGTCTGTAAGCCGGATTTTTTTTTTGTAAAAACAACCCTCTTGACATACAGACGTGTTGACACGAGATCGCGCCAACGAAGTCGCCGCTGCCTTGAACGAAACTGGTCGGACCGCCTTACGAAACCGGTCAGACCGCTTTTGATGGGCGACGGTGAAAACCTAGAACCTCGAGCTCGGGAGGGACCCCGTCGGAGCTTGAGAGTCTAGGGTTGTTCTAGGGTCGGCAGGCCACCTAGAACGTCCTCAAACGCCGTCGAGATGAGAGAAAGGGAGCGGCGCAGCCATGCCCGGGTCAAAATAGTCCTAATCCTACTCAAATTACAGATCCAAACCGGTCAGACCGGTTTGGGAAACCGGCCTGACCGGTTTTACCCAGGTGAAGATTCTTCCCGAAGTCATAACTCTCTCATCCGGAGTCCAAAATAGGCGTTCCACATATGCATCTTGATCGTCTCGACGAGGGCTACGCAATGGTGAAGTTCAATTTGTATTTTGACAATGTTTACTAAACCGGTCTGACCGGTTTGTACACCCGTCAATTTTGGTCGTCAACATATGCCCCCCTGTTTTTTGGCGAAGCTTGCGTGCCAAAAAATAACCTTCTGGACCAAAATTATCTAAGGACGACGATAAACAATATATCGGCCATATATTAGCTCTAAGGGCGATAAACATATTATCGGCCATACCTTGCACTAATTCATGTTGATGATGAAACAACTTGTTTTGGCTTCCATACCTGCTTGATTGTTGCTGATCTTGCTGGTACCACCTTTGCACGCTGCTTCATTGATTCTTGTTTACGCATTGACTGCTTCTGATGTCCTAGTGATGGCTTTACATCCTTGACTTTGTTCTGAAGCTTCTTTTGTTTTTGAGCAGCCCCTTTCTTTTTATACTTGGCCAGGAGCTCTTCAAAACTCGGCCTCACTATGTCTTTGAGGTTCTCATGCTGACCGGTCAGACCGGTTCTATAACCGGTTAGACCGGTTTATGTAGAACCGGTGTTTTTGCTCCCGTCCTGCCCCCCGAGTGTTTGAGTCTTCAACTTGAACCGAGGGGTCCTTTCTGATGGCACCTTTGAACTCGTAGGCCTTTCGTCACCAATTATCACGTTTTTCCCTTTAGCTTTTTCGGGCTTGACTATAGGTGCAAACAGCCCAAATCGGGGCACTACATACCTAGCTAGGTACTGCTTTATGGATGCTATTTAGCTTATTGGTAATAAATGCACCCAGCCTAATATATACATACATACTCGTCCTGTTACGGATAGGAAACATCAAAAATCGCAATCTGAAGATCAATATTGTTCATGATCCCGCGCTCCACCGAATCGTGCACCTCGACCGAAGCTAACAATGGTGTCGTCGTTGTTTGCCCGCGCCGGCCGCCATCTCTACACCTCCGGCTCCGTCGCCCGGCCTCGCCAGCGCCACGCCACCGGCAGCCCCCTCCACCGCATCGAAGACTACTCCTCGTTGACAAGAACGTCAGGACCGGCAATTCCGTCACGTCGAGGGCCTTCCCTGTTGGCCGCGGCCTCGAGTGGCGGCTGTTCTTCTACCCCAACGGCGTCGACGTCGCAAACCGTGGCTTCGTCTCCGCCGAGTTCATGCTCGCCGAAGCGAGAGCTCGATTAGGGATACAACGGTGACGTACCGTGCGTGACGCGCGGGTATATTTATTCAAATATACCATCATTATGACCATGCAGATCGGAAACTCATTAAAGATTTGCAGGGCAAATAATCTAGGTTTAATTACCGTTTTACGTTGGCACTACGTTGGCACTACGGACATTGATAATCCTCTGGAGCCCCAAGATGCTGCTGGTACTGGAGGGACATCGTTAGGTTCCATGGTTATTGGTTAGCAGTTTTTACATCGTCCATGCTTATTTAAGGCCAATGCTAATCTTTAGAAACCCTCCGCTTCATCTTTTGCATGCATGCTTTAAGAGATGATTACTTCTTCATATCTAAATTGATTTCTTTTAAAAACAATCTATAGTAATTTGAACAAACAATCATATATTTGCACATAGCTATTCCACATATCAACTAAAGCACCAGAACCGGTTAGACCGACTGAAGCCGGTCCCTCAGAACCGGTCTGACCGGTTTGTACAACCGGTCTGACCGCATTGTTTGGACTGTATTGTCCTGGAGCTGTTTGACCTTCAAAATAATTCATCGGCATACCAAATTGAGGTATGTGTGCTGCCGATGATTCAGGATGCATGACATTATTTTGTGAAGTACCAGCCACATCAAACTTAGGAGCATTATTATCACTAGCCAAATATTGTTTTCCTAATGATTTATCAATCATGTTTTGGACAGTAGCAAACATTTGTCATTGACTATTGACGAATAAGCTATTAATTTGCTCCAAAGTAACAGGTGATGCTGTAGTACTCACATTGGCTTGTACCTTATCTTGCTCGTCCTCGCTCGAAACGACGACCACCTCCTTGTCCTTGGAGATGTCGCCCTTCCGATTCTTGGAGAAGTGAGATAAATACCACCGACGCGCTTTTTCATCTTCTGCTGCTTTGCGTCGGGCTTCCTTCTCTTCATGATCCTTCCAGAAGGCTTCATAAGCTTGACGATCCTCAGCCGACAATTCATCAACAGTCGGCCTAACGATGTTATCAGGATCAACGTCACTAGGTTTTGGTAGATTAACCATAGTAACAGATCCCTTTGCTTTCTCCCCAGCGGAGTCGCCAAAATATGTTGACACGAAACCGCGCCAACGAAGTCGCCAGACCGCTTTCCTGGAGCTAAACCGGTCAGACCGCTTTATGAAAACCGGTCAGACCACTTTTGATGGGCGACGGTGAAAACCTAGAACCTCGAGCTCGGGAGGGACCCCGTCAAAGCTTGAGAGTCTAGGGTTGTTCTAGGGTCGGCAGGCCACCTAGAACGTCCTCAAACGTCGTCGAGATGAGAGAAGAACAGCAGATATGAGGGTTGGAAGAGCTAGGGTTTGGAGATAAAAGTAATGCGAAACATAGAAAGATAAATGTATTTGATTGATTGGATGATACTCAATCGGCCTTTGGCCCTTTATATTTATAGGGTGGGATGGTCTTACCCCGTTGAGTCGATTACAATATGGTATAAAACTCGGAGTCCTAAACCTACTCAAATTAAGACCCAAACCGGTCTGACCGGTTTTCCCAGGTGCAGACTCTTCCCGAAGCCATAACTCTCTCATCCGGAGTCCAAAATAGGCGTTCCACATATGCATCTTGATCGTCTCAACGAGAGCTACGCAATGGTGAAGTCCAATTTGTATTTTGACAAAGTTTACTAAACCGGTCTGACCGGTTTGTGCATACCGGTCAGACCGGTTTGCACACCCGTCAATTTTGGTCGTCAACAAGACGCCCTGCGGCGTCGTCTGGCGAGGCAACGGGGGTGGCCCATTGTCCTAGGCGGAGTAGACGAGGGCGCCTCCGCTGTACGACGTCGTCGCCCAGAACCGACGCCGCGCTCGGATCCCGCGCGGGATGCGCAGGGGAGATTTTCGCGCCAACTCCCCGTCGTCCTCGACCTCCGCCGGATCTCCCACAAGCTGCACCGCGGCCAGGTGAGGGAGGCCGCCAGCACGCGCGAGCAGAGGGAGGGTGGCAGGGGCGGCCGGAGGCGACCGGGACCGGGACTGGTGGCGCGGGGAGAAGCGGTGGCCGGGACAGGGGCCGATGACTGGGACCACCGGTGCCCATCCTCCTCCGCCGACGCCATGGAGGAGGGCCCACCGGCGCCATGGAGGATGGCCGGGGAGGAAGAGAGAGGAGGGCCCGCCACTGTCCGCAGGGGAAGGCGAGTGCGGTCTTGATGCCTACGGCGCCGGCGCGGCCGACGCCGAGGAGCTGTACCGCACCAAGCGCATCCCGGAGATCCGCGCGGCGGAGGGCGCCACCCGCCGCGAGATCTCGACCAAGGAGGAGGAGCTCCGGCAGCTCGTCGGCCGCAGCTACCGCGACCTGCTGGACTCCGCGGACTCCATCCTCCTCATCAAGCAGTCCTCCGACTTCATCCTCCTCAGCAAGAGCTTCGGCGACGGCTGAACCATGGTGACCGACGGGAAGGAGAGAGAGGGGGCCGGATCTGGGGGAAACTTCGGGGAGCTGGGGAAAGGGGGAGACGGCCGGACGTTGTGCGGTGTTCTGATTGGAGTCCCCTGTTTAAGAGTTTGCTTTCCTGGCCATGAGCAGCGTGTGGTGTGGTCTGGTATTTTTCAAAATGGTATACTCCATGGTACTTTTATTCATGCTTGATAATATTGTACCAAATAGCCACATAATAGTATACACAAATACATTTGTAGTTGATCTTAAAATTTATGGAAAGCATTAAACAGTTTACAGACGGTCTCTCTGTCTGTGGGTTTTATGAGCTGTCTGTACATCTGTCTGTATGCTGAGTTCGAGATTTTATAGACGGCTAGCCGTCTGTGGGCTGTACATGCCCTTACTGGGTTCATCAGTCGTTTCGCTTCACGCACGAGGCCTCCGATCCTGATAGCTTAACTAGTGATTGGCGCGCGCCCCGGCATGCAGCATATGAGATCGTGCTGGCAATACCTTTTCAATTTTTTTGTTCACTTGAAATATTACTGATAGGCAAGCATACATCGGAAAACGCAAAAAATACACAAAGTCTTTGGAAGCCAAAGCAAATGTTCTGAATGTATATTTGGAATATAGCTTCGTGTAGAAGGATGTGTATTGTTTATGATCTTCACAAAATAGTCTAGAAGTGTTAAAGGTCCATTATGATTAGAAACAGGATGGCAGATCTGGTAATCAGTGCGAAGGAGGAATTGTGGTTTAAACCAAGAAAAAATTGCATAATTATAGAATAATATCATGTGCCTATCAATATGAGAGAGGATCAGTTGCTCTTACATGGCTCCTACTTTCTACCAGAAACTTTTTTTACCAACCAGTAGTTAGGCATGCATAATTAAAGCAATGCTGTTTGACATGGAACCAGGTGGATGGTAGAGTTCGAGACTACAAATATTCTAAACTTTCAATTTGAATACAAACTTTTATACCAAATAGCCTGCGTCGAGTGGTGCAGCCTGTGTAAGCAATGGCAGGACTTTGACCTGGACCAATATGCATCACTTGCTGCAGAAAGTGGTGCTCGCGCGTATTGATGAACGGTCAAATGCTAATTCACATAGAGTCATCTTTTAGCCTATGTGGCATGTCATTTAATTACGTGGACACCATTCTAGTCATTGGGTTGGGAATGGCCTAATGCAATTGCAATCACTACACGAATTAAAGCTTTTGCTGAGGGTTGTTGTGAAGTGGCCGACGGTGACCGTACTTTTATCCTATACTGTCTTTTATTCTAAGGGTATGTACAAAAGTTTAGACAACTGCTATCTACTTAATATATACATACAACTAAATAAACAGCTCTACAACAATTTAGACATCTGTTGTCTATTCAGTTATCTGTGTGATAATAAATACACACTCTAGTTTCTATTATTTTGCATGGAAGCATGAGCCAAAGCAGTAGAAGAGATAGTAGACAGCAATACTCTCTTTCTTCATTAAATGATGACCACATCACTCATTTGGCTTAGGTGACAAAAAAAAGATAGCTGTTGTCTGTACGTGGGTTGTACATGCCCCTAGTCGGTGAAAGGTTCGTTGGGAAATCAGTTACACTCTCAGTAAATTCATGTCTGAGACTAACAAACCCGCGGCCATTAGAGCACATAGATAGTAAAATAAGCTTTTTCCCGTCGGCCACTAGACTATAACCCTCGATAATTATGGTGAATCTATAGTAGTGAATTATTCATGCATGGATCACCCTGCAGCCAATTAAGACCCAACGACCGCCCGGCCAATAATGCAATTGTAATGATATTGTTATTTATTCAAGCATGGATCACGCGTGACGAGTATATATTATGCCAGTCTCAGTGCACAATTTTATCATACGGTTAGCTAGACCAGAAACTAGGTAACCGAGTCTGAGTTTTATGGTGATATTTCATGAAACTCTCTACTATCTCTCCTATGTCATATCAGCATAGTATTATTATATGCATGCAGTTGCTGACTTGCTGCTGGCTAGAGCAAAGAGCCAAAGGCCCTGCCGGCCACCCCGGGTTCAAAACCCGGTGACCGCGGTATTTCCATGCACGTACATGCATGGGAACGAGGAGAAAATGCTCCTTAAATTAAAAAAAAACTTCTTACAAAATGAACAAGTGAGATCATCACATACGTCACATAAAGAACGATGGGTCCAAATCAACATACCTCATGAAACCAAATTGAATCAAAAGTACGTGTCTAGCTGGCTAATCTAGCTAGATTATATATGAACTGCCATCTACTAGATAGATATAGCATGAATAAAAGAGAAAACAATTCATGATTATTTTCGTATGTCATGGATGGCGACAACGACGTCGTCCAAATCAACATACTCCGCTCGGTATCACGTTGCCATACAGAGTGAGTCTGTATGCCGACAGCGTCGCATCGTCCTTTTTATTGCACCCAAGGACGGTGGGGACCTTCAAGCTATCAAAGTGGCGGTTCAGATTTTGTTTTTGCGAGAAGGATATTTTATTAAATAAAACTTAAGTAACATTGTTACAAGAGACCGACGAAACCCACTCTGGAAAACAGTCAAAAAAAACACTGACACTCCTTAGACATAATGCTAAATTGCGCCAATCCGTAAGCGAAATTATTCTTGACTCTGCTAATCTTCACCACCTCTAGCCTCCTCAATTGACCACCAATGTTTTTTGCCTCCTCGATTATTTGCCAAATGGAGGAGCAATCACGTACTTGTCAATAGTACCATCAGATCTTAATTTTTTTTGAACACCCATTTGCATCCCACAGGTTTGTATCGACAGGGTCGATCAACAACTTCCCAAGTTCCATTAGACATAATAAAATCCATCTCGCACTGAACCGCTTCTTTCCAATCGTCAGCATCAGGAGTGCAATATGCCTCAGCAATGGTTGTGGGAGTATCATCCATGAGGTATATAGTGAACTCATCACCAAAGAACTTTTGCAACCCTTCTCTTACCCTTCCGAGTGACCTCAATATTATCCTCCTCAGGACTTTCCACAATTGTTTCCTCAACATGCACTACGTCAAAAACAGATATCAGAGACGGGTCTAGATGGACTTTAGTGACGTAAAACGTTCGCGTCTCTGATTTCGCGTCTCTGATTAAAAAAGGACAACATCAATAACGGGTAATCCCCGTCTCTAATATCTAATATCAGAGACGGGTTTTTGTTGTTCACCCCATCTCTAATATCATATATCAGAGATGGGTTTTGTCTATCCGCGTCTCCAATATCCCATATCAGAGACGGGTTTTGTCTATTCGCGTCTCCAATATCTCATATCAGAGACGGGTTTTGTCTATCGATCTGCGTCTCCAATATCTCATAACATAGACGAATTTTGTCTATGCGCGTCTCCAATATCCCATAGCAGAGACGTATTTAGTCTATTCGTGTCTCCAATATCCCACATCAAAGACGGATTTTTGTCTATCCGTGTCTCTAATATCCCAGTAGGCCATCACCGTACAGAATTACTAGTGACGTGTTTTAATGATTCACGTCTCTGGTTGTGTCTGAAACGTCTCTGAACCATACTTGGAGATGCGGTTTCTTCAATCTGCGTCTCTGAAATGTCCAAGTGGAGACATGATTTCTTCAATCTACATATGAGCGGACATATGATTCTCCAAATCCACATCCATATATATAATACTCAGGCATCATCCATATATATAACACAACATCACATGTCTCCGGTATCTGATTGCAGACACAACCGATCAACCGATACTCGCACCAAGAGCAACTCCAGTGGGGTGAGTAAAAATAGGCCTCTATATTTTAGTTTGAAGGCCAGTTTTAAAATTTTAGAGGCCCAAATAAGAGGTGTCCTCCAGCCCAACCGACTAAACAAGGCCTCTATCCATCTGACAGTGGGCCCGTCTCTCTCCCGGTTCCCTCCGACGCACTCCTGTCTCGCGCTCGCGCAGCCGCCCTCCCGCCGCCGCCCAGCGCCGCCAGCCCTCCTCCTCCTCCCCTCAGCGACCCCACGTTGGACGATGCGGCGGCCGCCGCCGCAGGCCCGCCGCCGCGCCGCCTCGCGGCAGCACAAGAAGGCGCCACGCGGTCCCACTGCTCCGGCGTGGTGTCGGTGACGGACGGGTACGCCGCGTCCTGCACCCGGCTGGCAGCCACCAGGACGTGGAGCTCGGGGCCGAACCTGGCCGCGCGGGCCGGGCATGAAATCCTCGGGCTTGGGATTGGGCTTCTGTCGTCGTCCTGCTGGGCGGCGGGCTGCTTGTTCTTGCCGGTCGGGGTCAGGTACCTGTCCTTGGACGGCGCGCGGCCCTTGGTGGTGGCCTTCCCCTTCTTGGCCGCGGCGGCCTTGGGCTTGTCGCCCTCGTCGTCGGAGGACGAGTAGCTCGCCAACCCCCACCCCTCCAACGCGAGGGGCGCCGGCGGCGACACCTTCTTGCTGGCCTCCACCTCGGACGGCGCCATGCTGCTCTTCTCCACCTCGGTCGACATCGACACGGCGGCGGCGGGTTTCTTCTTCTGGGTGCCGGGGATTGTCGCGCCGGAGATCTTGTTGTTGGCTTTCGTTGATTGCATTGTGCTAGAAGGGGAGGCCGCGGCGTAGATGGGGGAGGCGAGGGCGGCGGCGGCGCAGGGGAGGGGTCCAGACGCGAGGGAGGCGGATCTGCCGAGTGGAGACGAGGGCAGAGATGGAGGAGAGAGAGAATAGGGGGAGGGATAGAGGGACCCCAGATTTGTGGACTTTACCCCAAAATTTGGTGGGTTACTACTTTTAGTCACCTATATAGTCATCCCATTGGAGGGGGATTTTGGGTCCAGAGTGACTAAAAGGCTATATAGGGGCCTAATAGTCACTTGGCTGGAGATGCTCTGATCAACCGATCCCTCTCGTTCGCTCCCGCAGTCCCGCGCCCGCCGTGCTCATTGGGTAGATCGGCAAGTCCAGCCGGCCAGCCCAGGACCTCATAACCTACGACGCCGCTGGCGACGAACCCTCTTCAATGGACAAGCCCTCCCTCCCTTATCTTCCAAACTGCGAAGTTTGGAAGGACGGAGATCTCAATTTGCGCACGGATGGATAGGTCGATTGAGAAGAAGAGAAGTTCGATGCGGCCTGCGAAAATTAAAGATCGATTCAAGCAACAACGTCGTGACTGACTTGGGCACAACTAGCCCAATCCGACAGACAGCAGGAATGATGGTGCTGCGGCATTAGCCCAATCCGGAGCTCGACCAGGCGGCTGCAAGGAGCGTCCAGCAGCAGGGGATGCGTTAGGGCGAGCGAGTGGGCAGTGAGGACGCCAGCGAGATCAAGAGACAAGAGATCGAATCGAAGGTCAGAAGGGGACGATGGTGTTTTCCGTTTCGGTAATGCTCCTGCTCGGGCGTCCGATGAATCGGACGCCCCAGCACCATTCCATGGCCGCCGCTCTCCAATTTAACTCCCGCATTACCGTTTCCAAAAATAAAAAAAAACCGCATCGTATCTGCCTCCTCGCAAGCGCCGCCGCTTCCTCCTCGCATGCGCCGCCGCGCCGCTTCCTCCTTGCAGGCGCCGCTGCTGCTCCTCCATGCGCCGCATCTGCCGTCACCACCCTGTCTCTTATACAC
>OAMR01000495.1:407291-424972 GCA_900205405.1 Echinochloa crus-galli
GACCTTCATGGCGTGCAGCAGGTAGGTTTTGGTGTATGTTGCTAGGGTTTGCTGGATGTTCTAGGAAATGTTCCAAGTGTTTGATGAGAATGTTGCAAAACTAGATCTGGGATATTCTAGGGTTTGGCTCCATGTTGCAACAGCATGTTTCATGTGTTTCGGATGATCCAGAAGAATGTTGCAACTGTTTGATGTGAATATTAAAAAAAATAGATCTCAGATGTTGCATTGGTTGCAATGCTTTTGTTAATGTTGCTTTTGATGTTGCAATAGCCTTGTCTTGATGTTGCACGAAGTTTGATTGGATGTTTCCTATGAAATTCGAATGGATGTTTTATATGAATGGCATGTTTCATGAAACATGCTCTGATGTTGCGGTGGGAATTTTTGCTCAACTCTCGTAGCAACTGGATGATATTCGATAGCGTCCGTTTCTGTAGGGGTCCCCAATGTTGCAACCGGTGCCTTTCTTTGTTTCAGATATTGTTCTATGATGTTGCATATATTATTTTTGTATGTTGCAAAAAAGTTTACATGTTACATGAAACATTACATACATATTGCGGCGGGAATTTTGCATGCTACAGTACCGTCCGATATTTTAACCATCGTCGGACGTCCGGGCGCTAGCAAGCAAGGTTTCCATTACTACCTTGTACGTACTCCGTCCGACCCATGCAAGGTGGTGTTTTGGTTAGGAGAGTCCGTGAACGCAAACGTCAAGGGAATAGGTACCTCTGTGATCTGAAACTTTTGTAACTGAAAACGATGATTGTTCGGTTCATCACATACATTACAGATAGACCAATTACATGTAGCGGCAGCTCCACGACCGACCGATCGATCGAGGACGGGCGGATGGATCGGATCAACACCTTGCTTGCTTATTGTTCTTGACTTCTTGGTGCATGCATGGCATGGCATGCACTTGTTATTACTAGATAGACGGAGGGAGTACGTAGTAAGACGACCGTACGTACCATACCATACATATATGCATGCATGGTTTCAGACATACAACAGGTTTTGAATACAATAATACGTACATACATGCATACCATGCACTACGTACGTACTACGTATAGTAGTTGCTGCAAGCTAGAGTTGGAGCTGCTGCTGCATGCTGTACGTCGTAGCACCCAGCGGGCAAATGTCGATTTCCATCCGCTGGTTATTGGGGCCAAGCCAGGTGGCGCCCTGGCTGCCATCCGTCCCCGGCTGCCCGTTGAAAAACGTGGCCGTCTCGACGCCGGCGGGACCACCGCTGATGACGATCTCGAGCCAGGACATGAGCCAGTCGGGAGCGTAGCCCGTGACGGATGGCCGATGCACGGGCCGTCCCACTGTAGTACGTCATTACCGTTGGGCTCGAACCACCCCCCTTTGCCATCCTGGGTCACAGAGGCCCCGTTGTAGTAACGGTCGCGCAGCTCGAAGCGGAGGGTGGAGTCATTTGGTAATGGCAATAACCGTTGTTATTGCTGTTGATGTTCTCCTTGTTGTTGTTAACCACCACCATCTGCATGCATGCAGCAATTGCATTGCACACATATATTATTTACTTACTCGCACCAACACAACACACGTGGGGGGTATAGTACGTATGGTCGTATGGAAATCATGCATTATTATTACTCTCTCTATTTTTCTTTATATGACGTCAGGACAAAATTTTTGAACTGTTTCCGGTACAAATGTTGGTCGGGAGCGCCAACTAATTAAGAACGGAGGTAGTAATTATGAATAAATAATAATAACGTATAGTAATATTCATTATATGGATCCATCCTTACCTCGATGTTGGGCTCCACTGTCGCCGACGCCGACTGCAGCAGCAGGGCCATCACCACGACGACGAGGACTGGTAAAGCTAGGGAGCCCGCTGGCCATGGCTACCGAATTGATCGATCGAACGGGATGGAAATGGAAGGATGTCAAGCTGTGGATCGATGCTGATCGAGCTGAGCCAGAGAGGTGATCCGGGTGCATCTACTTATAGCTAGCGCGCGCGTGTTATCTTAATCTTATTATTAACTACTGCAGCCAATTAAGGCCCAACGACCGGGGTCCCGGCCAATATTGCAATCTTATCACCATACAGCCAATTAAGGCCCAACGACCGCCCGGCCAATAATGCAATTGCAATGATATTACTAACACGTGCGTACATATAATAATTCAATTCAAAACTAGTGCTAGCTAGCAATGTTATATATCTTATATGGTAAGGTGGCTGAACAAATGCATCATATATAAGAGCCAATGATTTTTCTCCTCGTGACTGAGCTCAGTATTAATTAATTACTTTGCATATCTTTTTATTAGGACGCAGCTAAGGCGCGACCCGTCGCGCTCTAAGCGCACGGCGCGACCAATATATGTAAATTGATAGTTATAATATATGTATGTTGATAGTTAGAATACTCAGGGATCTATCAACCTATATAAAGTGACATGTCAACTTATATAGAGATTTCGTATTGATTTATGAAGATGTTGTATGTCAACCTACATGTATCGATCTATATAAACGTACCTGCAGGTCGCGGCCCACCAGCGCGACGCGGCGTCCACCAGGGCGATGGCCTCATACGTTGCGGCCGCGGCCCACCGGGGCGACGCGCGCTTCAGGCCGTTGCAGGCCGCGGGCCGCCGAGGTCGCGCGCTCCCGCGCGGGCGCGACCCAGCGCGCGGAAGCTTTACCGTTTTATTATTAACAGGGACTACTTTACGCGTCAATGGCAATGGTGATCGATGAGGAGACTGTCACGACTTTATTAGATCGAGGACCAAGCTATGTTTAAAATTCGACCTGGCAAGCGTAGCTAGCATATATAAAATTATTATTATTACTCACACAAGTATGTGAATTTTATTATACTAATTTCGATAATACTCAGGATAGGGCATCCGACGCCCTACCCACGCATCGGACGCTCTTCTGTGCTGGGCCCATAAATACCTTCGCGCCCAGCCCATTCGCCTCCTCCGCCCCGACGCTCCTCCGCCCGACGCCGCCACTCCCCGCTCCTCCGTGCCGCCGCCGCTCCTCCATGACGCCTGCTCATCTCTCCTTCGCGCCGCCGCGGCTCCCCTCGTCTCCGCCCCTCCATGCCACCGTCATCCTCTCCGTGCCCCTTCAGCTGGAGCTCCATGGTGAGAGAGGTGAGGAGGACGCCGGCGGCCGTGGGGAAGACGGACGTCAAGCTCGTGTCGCCATGGGTCCGCCGTAGCCGGCCGAACCAGCCATGGATCGAGCTCCTCCTTCACGTCGCCACCGCCACCCCTCCTCTGCATCGAGCTCCTCCTCCGCGTCGCCACCACCACCACTCCTCCGCATCGAGCTCCTCCTCCGCGTCGCCGCCGCCACCCCTCCTCCGCATCGAGCACCTCCTCCGCGCCGCCGCCACCACCCCTCCTCCGCATCTGCCTCCTCCTCCGCATCGCCTTCCCTCTCCTCCGCGTCAAGGTCGGACTCCCTCGTCTCCACGTCGCCATCACCGCCGCCGCCACGCCCTCCTCCATGGCGCCATCCTTCGTGGGCGCTGGCACCGGCGACAGTCATCTCCTCCACGCCGGTGGTCCTGCTCGCCATCCTCCTCCTCCTTCTCGCTCCTTCGGTTCTCATTTTTTTCTAGGGTTTTCTCCATGTTGCAAGAGCATGTTTCACATGTTTCACATGTTTCAGAAGAATTTTGTAATTGTTTGATGTGAAATGTTACAAAAGTAGATCCGGGATGTTATAGGGTTTCGCTCCATGTTGCAACAGCATGTTTCACGTGTTTTGGATGTTCTATAAAAATGTTGCAACCGTTTGATGTGAATGTTGCAAAAATAGATCTGGGATGTTGCGATGTTGCATATGTTTCGCATGCATATTGCAAGTGTTTCATTCGGATGTTGCATTTTTATATGAATGTGAATTTTTTGACTGCTACTTGCGTGGCTGAGAGTCATGAGCGCTTGTTTCTAGTGTTGCAAACGATGATTTTTTATGTTACAGATACTATTGTTTGATGTTGCATACGCTATTCTAAATGTTGCAAAAATTTTACGTATTACATGCAACATCATATCCATGTTGCAGGCGAATTTTTTCTATGCAACAGTACCGTCGGCGAGGAATACTTGGTTGTCGTTGTGCCACGTCACCATCTTTTTCCTCCTCTGTTTAAATATTTGGCTCTCGTTGTGCCACGTCACCCTTTTTTTCCCCTATGTTTGAATGCTTGGCTCTCCGCCACGTCACCCATCCGATTTTTTTTTCTGCCATCGGACGTCCGGGCACTAGTGTAACCGTACTAATTTTCATATATAGGTGATTTCGTCCGCTGATTTAATTTTCATATTGTGTACTCCGTACGTACGTAGTAGTACTCGATATATCGATATATCAGGCATCGAGATTGACTGGCCTAATTATGTGAGATCGAAACTGGATGAGGATCTCTCCTGACTGGGGATGTCGCCGTCGGCATACCGCGTCAAGGTGGCAATGGGTACCCAAAATACAAAACCCATTGGGTTTTTACTCTATTAAGGCACAGGTTCGATTCACTTTTTCTATCCATGAGTTTATTAATGGGCAAACTGTTAAACCCAGCGAGTTTACGGGCATGGGTTTGGAAACACAAAACCAAACCCGTGAACCCATGGGTTTTTTTAGACCCGAACATATACTATCAAACAACCCATCTTTCTAATCCACACCTCAATTTAGATGACCTAATCCTAACTTGTTCCTTTCTTTTCCATGGAATCAAATGTATACTTTTTATTATTGGTCTTCTTATTTATTTATGATATTCTTAAAACATATAACCAAGAAAAATAATTTATATGCTCTAGTATTCATCGGGCTTTTATATAATATACGTAGTTTTAATGGGCACGGACGACCCGTGGGTACCCGGAAATCCGATGGATATAGATTTGGGCAAAATATTAAATCCGTAACGGGTTATGGATCTTTAATAGACGGGTTTTATTTTGGTGGACATGAGTTTGAGACGGTAAAAACCCATCGGGTTTTTGAACCCGTTGCCATCCTATTACCGCGGAGGCGCGGGGTCCGCGGGGGTGCACGTCCTCGTCACCAGCCGGATCCGCAGTGCTCGTCACCAGGCAGCGCGTTGCCGCCATTGCTGCGTTGCCGGAGAGGGATAGATCAGGAGGAATTAATGAATTTGGCGGGGATCGATCGATTGATTCTCTCCGTCGGGCGACGGGTATATACGGTTTAAAAGTTAGTTTAAATAAAAACAGGCCGAGCCCTACACGTTTCGTCGGCCTCTCTGGGCCTTACTGGGCCCAAACGGTCGTCATCATCCATCGTCTGAAGATGACGGATTCCGAGTTCAGACTGCTGTTAGGACTTGCAAGCACAAATGATTCGGCATGTTCTTGTCAAAAAAAAATGATTCGGCATGTTGCGAAGATGCATTATATCCAGCGATATATTGAGTTTCTTTTCTAGTAATCAGCAAATCTTCTAAATCAGCTAACAGCGGTAGTTCCACTAATCAATCAATCCCAGTAAGCAACACAGCAGAGCTCTGATAAGTATGATAGAGAATCAGCGCCACAAAGGACCTACTAAAAACTAGGTTTGCATATTCTTGTATACATGAATCAATAGGCCAAAGCCTTTCAAAATCTTCTCCTGCTATGCAAATAGAGGATCGTCAAGCTTTGCAAATCAGTGAATATATATACTGGTAACAACACAAACAGCCCATAACAAGGGAACATCATCCTGTACATGCATGCATATTACACAACATCACAGGGTATGTCACGCACAGTGCGATATAAGTTAATCGGGAGTGCCCTGTATGACCATTTGTGTATGCTCTTATTTGCTGGCTCCTTCACTTCCAGAACAACAAAGCAGTTAACCCAACAAACGAAACAGCATAAATCTTGGTACCCCTCTTGATCTCGCAATTAAGTTTCTCCACCTCCTTGTAACGCTGCCTTTGATATGGAAACACAAAAGGAGAAGTCAAATATCTGGAATCATGCTGGAGTCAAATAAGGTAAATGATGAAATTCACAATGCCTTCACCTAACAACAGCTTGAGCTTTGTCCAGCTCGTTCAAGATAAAGGCCCTTTCCTCTTCAGTAGGCTCTCGGGCTCCATTCTTGTGCTGTTCGGCCTACAATGAAGCTAGAATAAGCTTAGACAGCAAACGTCGACTAGTTACTGATATTAGTTATAAATCAAAATGACACCTGATGGGCATTGAACTTAAAGGAGACAAAAGGTCAACTTAAGGGCATGTAATAGTGAGTCTATGCCTGTACGTTTCTAAGGGTGTCTCCAACGGATATCGAATCGCCAGTTCGTGGCAGCTTTCTGTGAACGTGGAAGATGGAGCGTGAAACAAGGGATCGCGCTAGCGAGCACATACTAGCTAAGCTTGCACGCTATCCAAGGAATCTACAGTCATTGTCATGCTGCTATTATCTATGCGTCGGATCCTCCTTCCTATTGTTTCTTTTTTCGGCGATATTGCGTTGCCGCTGGAGACGCCCTATGAAGACTATGCATAGGGGTATTCCTGAGATCCTAGCTATAAATGCAAAAACAAAACTTGCATAGACATAAACATGTTGAAGAAGCCTATTTCTATAAAGAGTAAAATGCACGAATGACCATCGTACTTGTCAGGGTGTTTCAATTTGGCCATTATACTTTGAAAAGTGTAAATTGAGGCCATTAAACTAGTTTGACACTGTCAGTATGGCCATTAGCTCTCTAATTATACGTATTTGGCTGACATGGCATCCAGAGTGGCATGATTTAGTTTATGTTTACAAATTAGTCCCTATAATTCGATCTATTTGAGGCTAATAACCCAACCTATGCTCATAGCAAAATGTCGGCCAGAGATAAAGGCCTCGCCGGCCGGCCATATGCGTGCGAGTCTGCGACCCGGAGTCGCCGGCGGCTGCAATCCGGCCAGCATAGGTGCCACCACCTGAGGAGATCCCCAGCTGGTTGCCCCCTGCGGTAG
The DNA here is from genome assembly GCA_900205405.1 of Echinochloa crus-galli. Lineage (NCBI taxonomy): Eukaryota > Viridiplantae > Streptophyta > Magnoliopsida > Poales > Poaceae > Echinochloa > Echinochloa crus-galli. The sequence continues at coordinate 414,312 of OAMR01000495.1, forward strand.
CACTCCCCTCGGCGTTGATTCCACGCCCAGCTCAAACAAGAGAAAATTAAGACAGGTGCGACCAGCCGGATGCTAGAGCTTGATGCGTCATGCGTGTACTGAAGCTTCCTATAGGTACGCAGCTTATTTCCTAAGGCTTAATTGGTGAGGAGGCTTATTATTTCCTCAGACTTAATTCGAACCGCAGCTTGAAGAGGAAGCGCTTCACTTTGGGTCCCTGCATCTTGAAGTGGAAGCGCATCATTTTGGATCTCTTGGGGGCCGGCGGCCGGTGCGCTGCTCCAGCGGTGCCGAGGTTGAGCTTCTCTGACATTGGTGAGATTCAGGTGAGCTGCATCGCGTAGAGCGAGCTCAAGCTATGGAAAGGTTATGGTTGGGTCTGAACATTGTTAGAGCTCCAATGTTACTGAACTCATGCATAATTAGAATTTTAAATCACACAAACTGTAGTTTAGAAAGGCTATTATTTAAAAAAGTTCAGAACAACAATCAGATTAAGAGATCAAATTTGTAGAAAATTAGTTTTTCTTTACTTTCTTCGCAGCTTGTGCCTGCTGCTTAGCACGAGCATTAGCTGCCCTTTTGGTAGCTGCTAATGCTTTTTTCTCTTCAGCTTCAATCTTTTTTGCCTCCAAAATTGTTGCTCTCTTCTGTGCAGCTTCAATCTTCCTTGCTTGTGCCAGAGCTGCTTTCTTCTCTGCAGCCTTAGCCTTCCTTGCTCGTGCTTCTGATGCCTTATTCTCTGCAGCCATAAACTTGGCTTGAAGTGCAGCTTCTCTCTTGGCAGCTATTTCAATATTTTTGGCATGTTTCATCTCCTCTAGCTTCTTTGCCTGATTACCTTGCCTTGTTGCAGTGGTAGGAGGAATTGAGCACAGGTTCATCACAGCAGACTGGATGAATCCGGAGTCAGGTAAAGGAGTGGGGTGTGCAGGCCCTCTCTGTAATTGTGTTCTCTGACAACATATCAAAAGTAGGTGGTCACTTACAAGCTGTAAATATGATGTGTACATCAAAAGCATGTGAATTTACCTCATTTAGCATATCATCAAGCATGCTGCCCCCATATTGTTGAGATGATGGCAAATTCTCATCACTCCACTGCATGTTATAGTCCTACAACACATCAATTTTAGATAGCAGAATGAAATAACTGAACTATGAAAAGCATAAAAAGAATTATTTAGCATGATGACTCACCTGTGTTATGATTGGCTCTTCTTCATCAGATGCATCAGGAAGTGCTCTGGCCTTTGGTGGCAAGCCTGCTTTAGCATCACTACAACCGCCTTTGTTATGTCCAGATTTTCCACAGTGACTACAATGAATGACAACTCCATGCCTTGACATCTTCTTGCCACCTTTCTTTGATTCAGTTTCATAAGGTTGCTTCTTCCTATTCTTTGGAGGCCTCCCAACCTTCTTCACATATAAAGGTGGCGCAATTGGGCATCCATTCATCTTTTGCCACTCTTTTTTATCATGGCATGGCACAATAATGTTACCATAAGCCTTGCTGAAGTTTTCAATTGAATAACATGAGTGAACCATATCCTCTGGTGCAATTCTGTCTTCCCTCATGCATGCGATGGCATGACTACATGGAATGCCACTCAAATCCCACCTTCTACATGTGCAACTTTTAACTTTGAGATCCACAATATATTGTGTGCCCTTACCTGCAACCTCAAATATTCCTTCACCTGCAGGTGAAACAAAGCATGTATTTGCTAGCTCTGTATTCTTTGCTACCTTCTTCATAATTTTGGGGCAGATGCGACCTGGCCATTTTTCCATTTCTTTTTGTTTGTTGTATATCCTGGTCGTGAGTTGATTCTTAATCCTGTCTATCATAGTTAGGATAGGCAATTCTCTAGCTTCCAGGATATACCTATGTATTGGATAGTTAACTCAATTGTCTAGTTTAAATAAATCAATAGAACTAGTTGAAAAAATAAATGAGTTAAGAACAATTACTTGTTGAAAACCTCACAGCTGTTGTTAAGCAAGATGTCACACTTGGGGAGGTCACTCTGAAATGCTCTCACCCAAGTGTTAGGTGGCAATTCTTCAAGCCATTTGTAGGCATCTTTGTTTATTTCTTTCATCTCTTCCATGGCAGCTTCCCAGCCCACGAGAGTATTACTTCTTGCAATCTTCCATAATTGGTCCTTCAACACGTCCCCTTTAAAATGTACATTGAAATTCTGCCACATATGCCTCACACAGAACCTATGTTCTAAATGAGGGAAGTGATCACCCACCGCTCTAATCAACCCCTGTAATTACCCCAGTTTGGAGAAGCTGAGTGAATTATAAACATGTAGATAAGATAAGAAAAGAAATTTGGAGAAACTAAGATATAACCTTTTGTTTGTCACTCATTATGGTCCATGGTCCTGTGTTGACAATGCCAAGATCTTGCTTAAGTGTAGTGAGAAACCAGCTCCATGTTGCAGTATCCTCGACCTCAACCACAGCGAAAGCTACTGGGAATATACAATCATTTGGGTCCATACCCACAGCTGTTAGCAACTGACCACCACATTTTGTCTTGATGTGGCAACCATCAAGACATATCACAGGCCTACAAGCTGCAAGAAAGCCTCTCTTGCATGCATCGAAGCTGAAGTAACAATGGCTGAACCTGCCATCTTTATCAAGTGAAAGATAAAAGCTACTACCAGGATTTGATCTTCTAACTTCATGTGCGTAATCCCATAAAAGATTGTACTGAACAATCTCATCTCCATAAATAGCCTTCATTGCCAATCTTCTTGCTCTGCATAATTTACTCCTAGAAGGTGTCATGTTCCATTCTTTCTGTACAATTCTTGAAAAATTCTTTAAGTTCATGTTTTCATCTGCTCTGAAAGACTCGATGTACCTGTTAGCTAGAAATTTTGAAGTGAATGCCCTGACCTTCCACTTCTTCCTGCAGGTGTGCTCATCATTATATCTCTTGACCATGAGTGATTTTGTTCTGCTATCCTCAGAAACCCAAAGGTACCAAGGACAACCTTCTTCAGCACATTTTGCACCAAGTCTTGTCCTCTCGTTGGTTGGTTTTTTTATGTCAACTCTGTTCTTGCAACTATATTCAGTTACAGCTTTCCTCAACATGCCAATAGATGAGAACACTTGGCCAACATAAAATTTTGGGTTGTGCATGTCTTCTTCTCTGAATTTTTTGAAGTTGAACCTCACTTCTTCTTCATCCGAATCGGGTAACTGAATCTCATCTTCTTCAGAGTCCTCTATAGGTTCTGCCGTTTCCTTCCCTTTCCAATTATCAAGATCATCGACATGGTCATCATATAGATCATCATCTCCATCATCTAGATCATAATCACTGTCCACAATCTGTGGCATAAAATCTGAATCCTCTGAATCTACATCACTTTCATTTTCGTCATGATTGGTAGTTCTGCTTGAGCACTGCATCTCAGTTTGTAATAGCTGAAGTTTCTCACCCTTTTGTTGTGGCACATAAGATATCTTATTAAGGCTAACCACTTCTGGTGATTGGGCAGTAGGGTAGGCTATGCTATCTTCCTTATTACAGCCATTAAGGTTATCATCATGGTCAAGGTACATGTCAAGAAACCTGTGGCCAGACTCCACCATATAAACCATACTATTAGTATCAGCATCCTTCTTGATTAGTAAGAGTCTATCTTCATTCACAGCTTTCCCAGGATATAACCAGTACACCTTAACTCTGCCAGCCATCTCATATCCAAGATCCTCAACAATATCTTCGACTACTAGAGGAGACCATTTGTCCATCTCACAGAAATCATACCACACGATCTTTGCTTCCATGTAATTCTGATTGGCACCACTTCTAATAAATACCCCACCGTGAAATAGCCGCACACTGAAAAAATCGCTACAATCACCTAGAACATCAAGTAACAGATCTAATTTAGAACACATTGAATTTGCAAAGGAGGCAACACACGATATAGATAACTTTTGTGAATGTACCGTAGGTAGGAGGTGGTGCATTGTCTGGCCGACGGACGGGAGCCATGATCTGCAACGATTAAAATCCCCCTTGCTTCACACAGGGGCGAGTGTTGCTTTCCTACCCTCACACCTTGCCAATGGCTACCTTCGCTGCAGCCAATGTAAATCACGTGTGGTCTTCGGCCGCCGCCGCCGCCGATGTAAATTACGTGGGCTCCGATCCTTCCGCGGGATACATAGCGAGGGGGCGAGATAAATATAATAGATGGAAAGAAATAATAAAGAGATGGAGAGGGGATAAATGGAAAAAAAACGGATGGGAGCCATCCCCTCTGATTTGTCAACTCTGTCCACGCTGGCAAGAGCCACTAATCAAACCTACGCCACATCATCTAAATACGTACAGTTAGTGAGTCAGTGATCGTATTATCGCAGTTAGGTAAGTTTAATGGCCTCAATTTACACTTTTCAAAGTACAATGGCCAAATTGAAACACCCTGACAAGTACGATGGCAAATCATGCATTTTACTCTTCTATAAATACCAAACCCGGCCAGTGGAGCTCTTTCTTCCATGCACACCAAGGGCGAAGCCACGTTAAGCTTCCCTGGTGCATTGGCAATGCACCAGGGTAATAATTTTTTTCTCCACTAAATACACTCCAAAACACCATATACTCCAGCAAAATTATACAAGTTCCTTTAGCAGTGCACCATGGCCAATTTAGACTTAGCTTCGCCTCTGATGCACACAAAGCAAAAGAAATGCTCTCTTCGTGTACGAGACACCACCACAAAATGCAATCTGAAGTCACTGGCACAAGTGTCAATTATATACTATCCTCAGACACAGGCATATGTGTACACATAGCAGAAAATAGTGCTGTGTGTACTGTCTCTGATATGTAGAGTACAGACAACACAGTTCAGCATATAGAGTTTAACTCAAGTAATGCAGAGCGCAAATGTACAACACAGTTCAGCAGAGGGTTCAGCTCATGTAATGCTGCATTCTGCTCACCATCCAGGCTCAACCCAAAAAAGAACCCCGAATTAGCCAAAAAGACAAGTCAATATTCACGAGGAAGGATTTCTAAACATGAATCTAGCTAGTCCGGTAGACTTGGGGAAAGTTGTTGGCCTAACAGCCAGGTTGGACACAATGATATGGTTGATGGATTTTGGTCAATTTCATATACCCTATCTAGCTATCCATGCGGCAGACATCTTATCAAACACGAAAGATCGATGTACGCAAATCCGGGTGCTAATACTACTACACCTCTGACCGATTATTAAACCTCAATTTTATGCCGGGGCGGAGACACAAGGGGGCGAACCTGATTGCGGGTGTCGCCGTGAAGCCGAGAGCGCGCTGCCGTCGACATCCCGGCGCACGAACGGAGGCGGAGTGCAGAAGCCGCAGGGCCCCACGTCCCCCTCGCCAGGCTGCGAAGCGCGGCCATAGGTGGAGACCTCTTCCGCTCGAGACCTCCCACGAGACGGCTAGGGTTTGGGGGAACGGGTTGGGGAATTGGGGATCTCGATTCCTCTCCTCCCCTCGCCGCGGGTTTAAACAGGCCGAGCCCTACATGGAGGCTCTCCCGTCTCTACTGTGGGCCTTACTGGGCTGAAATTAAACAGGCCGAGCACTACACGGCGCCTCTCGAAGCCCACACAGGTTTAGCTTATTACTGGTTTTGTGACAGATACAGACAGTGGTTCAACTGCATGCGCACATTGCGAATGGGCTCGTAGTCCAATGGTAGGACAGTTCAGTGGGACGCTACCCACCAGGGTTCAAATCCTGGTGCTCGCACCTTTTCTGAGATTATTCCAGGATTTTTCGGCGCTATGCGTTAAGTGGTAAGTGGCGTTCCCGTCGACAACGAGGTGCCAATGGTGACTTCGGGAATCTCCAGATGCCGGGTGCTCAGTTCTTCGGAGGTGCTCATAAGGGTAGGGTTTGCGTACGTGTATTTATAAGGGTGAGTGTGCGTACGTGTGTGAGCATCTGCGTTGTACTGGGCCTGTTTAGTTCCCAAAAGTTTCCAAAAAGTTACTCCCAATTACACTATGCAAAAAGAAGATTCCCTATCACATCAAAATATCATAACATGTATAGAGTACTAAATGTAGATAAAATCAAAAACTAATTGCACAGTTTTGTTGTACTCTCCGAGACGAACATTTTGAACCTAATTAATAAAATTTTTAGACAATTTTTTACACATACAAACGAAATGCTACAGTGAAGCAATGATTACGAAGTGACATCTTACTCCCAAATTCAACCTCCCAATTCTAACATCTAAACACCACCACTGTGTGATTTAAAAAAAAACTGCATTCGCACAAAACTAAATGAATGCACATGCTGTGACATCGATCAAGCTTGCGACAACATCAAGGTGCAGCCTGCAGGTGAAGAAAATGTTGTTATCAACACAACAGTTCGGGGCATCTCTAGCTTCATGTCACAGGCTCACAGCAAGCCGCAGGTGAAGAACCAAAAACCCCAAGTATTCACTATTCAGGTTACCAGAGGTGGCAGGCAGAGTGATGTTCATCTCTCTACTGGTTATACGTCCTGCTGTTGTGCGGACCTTTTGCTACTGATCTCTTCTACTTGATTGGCAGGCAACCTTTTTTCTGTTACTCTGATCCTCAACTCTTTTGGTACGAGGACTATCCGTTTACTTTCAAAAGGGAAAAAAGGTAGAAGCATATATTTGAATGTTGAATCAATGATTAGAGGTGAGGTCAACCATCTAGGAACAGATTTTCTCACTAAGTCCTAAGGGCAGTCCCAACCCAAGACACTAGTAGCGATGTCCATAGTCTCCACATCATCAAGAAACTAGTACAAGACATTACCCTTCCAAAGCAGACACTGATGCTCCATGACTAAATATAAATTAAATGCTGCTCCTCTCTCATTTTGTCTTGGATAGCGTGTAGAAACCATGTCTCATGCAAGACCCGGTTTCCTCCTCTTTCTTCATTAACTCACTTGCCACATCATCTTTTGTCCTACATAGCATCTTATTTAATGCTATGGACATCATCCTAGTCATTGGGTTGGGATTACCCTAATAATCACCAAGTTCAAATAGTGTTGGTGTTTGCTTACATCATGTTGGGTTCATAAAAACACCCCCAATACACTGCATATTGCAAAAAACTAGAATGCAAGCAGTTTATATAGAAAGCACGCTGTCACCTATCTGAGAATTCTTACCCCCTCGCACCAGGGATGTGAAAATATTGACGTGGATCAATAACGTAGGTATATTCATCCAGGTTTCGTTCTTTAAGAAGATTTCATTTATATAGATAAATTAGATAGAAGATATATTCTGAAAAATTCCGCCAGGTTTTGATCAGAAGAGATGCTATATATTACACTGCTCAGCCACTCTTGTGGAATGGAAGTGCGCTTAAATCAACACGAGATTACATACCAAACCGAAGCGTTCATACAGGATACAAATCACAAACAGGTCGGTCTAATTTCTGCCCCATAACCACGGAGTGCTCACACAGTGCACAAACAGAGCTTCAGAATGCATAAACAGGAATGCATAAACAGACAGAGTTGCTCCTCAGCCATAAACTTTTTTAAAAAGCTGGGTTGTTGTAATTGGCCTTCATCCCTTTGCCTTTCTGACCATCACGACAGCTACGGTATATGAAACACCAAAGTAGCAAGCCCACTCCATGGCTTTGACACCTCTTGAGAACCACGTGATCCCTCTCCTAACAAAGAACAGATGACATGTATCAGAAACATTTGCGTTAAGCCAATCACAATAGAATATATCTAGTGCCTCTACCTCATATTTTCTTCTCGTTTCTTTAATTTTTTCAGCAAGTCTCGAGCAAGCTCCATGTCAAATGAGGACTCATGTGCTCGAATTCCATTCTGTTTTCAAAAACAATGAAAAGAACAGAAAGTAAGCTAGGACGAGAGGATAGAGCATAACAGTAAAGAATTCAGGCTAGTGCTAACAATGCTATCCTTGTATCCTCTCATGAGTTAATGTCAGACACAATACATGAGGAAGTTTGTACATCACACAGTATGCCCAGATTAAGAAGAGCTACTGATTTCTTTTGACCAAAAGAGACAGGTTACAAAATGGATAAACAATAAAACACAAATCATAGTTTGATTATCTTTATAACAAAGAGGAATTACTTTACGTACGATACGACTTAGCCAAAGAACCACCCCATAAACGCAAAGCATAAGGTCAACGATTGATTTGTCAAGGGTTAACAGATTATTACACAAGGACCAGGAGATAGTTATCTGAAGCTCTTTTGCATAGGGTGCGGTAGGGTGGACACTATTTGCTCCATGCCGATTGCGGTGCCATGATTGGCAAGAACCTTCTGTGATCATACCACCGACTATCACAGTAGTAGTTTCACCGGGCAAACTGATTTGAAGACATATCGGATTTTTTTTTTCCTAATCCAGGGCTGGGAAAAACATAATGCCAAGGCCCAAAAGGAAGCAGATGCTGTCTTGACTAGTTGTGTTTGCGATTTAATAATTTTAAAGCCTGACGCCTAACGGTGAATTAAACGAGCATGCATAGGATATCCTTGCTGGTACACAACCAACAAGAGGCTATTGTTATTCCAATTGTACAGGCGGCTAGCACTACTTCATGCCAATGGAGATCAGGTGACTGCAATATCATCAGTGGAGCAAGGTTCAAACATGACGAGAATTCTACCTGGCAGACACATACAAGCCCCACTTCAGTGAATTTTATACTAGCTATGTACACATGGTAGGCAGCCGCACATTGCAAACAATAACACAGCTGAACCCTTCTGGTTTGACTAAAGTAATTCTGCACCCAGCATGCCAGCGTAATTCCCTCTCTACCATCTACTCGAGTATTTTAACTCCCCCACCATACACTCAAAATTCTCAGCCGTTGGATATGGATCTAATGCCTGCTGGTGCTTCTTCCTCCTCTGTTCTTCTTGCCCCGCACTCCGCCATCCGTCTCTGGCGGCCGGATCTGCCACCACTTCCCACCCCCACGCTAAACACTCCCGATGTGGTGCCCCCGCACTCAGCTGGCCCAACCGCCGTCCTCCACTGCCCTGCCCCGGCCGACCGCCGCCGTCCCGCGCCACCATCGCCGCCTGTCCGGCCTGCTGCCAGCAGCCCTCCCTCGAATCCCGGGCAACCAAAGGCCGCGCAAATCCCTAGCCCCGAATGCCCTAACCTCTTGTCCACACCGGAGGTCGCCGGAGATGGATACCTGAATCTCGTCGGAGATGAAGCAAACGGGGTCGAATCCCGCCGGAGTTGAGTCAAATCTCACAAGAGATGAAGGTGACGGGATGGGGGAAAATTCGGGTGAGCTTTCCCGTAAACGGTTACACGGGAGATAGGAAGAGGGGGCGAACCTGATTGGAGGAGGCGTCGAGAAACTGAGGACGCGCTGCCGGCGGCATACCGGCGCCCGAACGGCGGCGGAGGGCAGAAGACACGGGGATGCACGTCCTCGTCACCAGGCTGCGCGTCGCCGCCATTGCTGCGTTGCCGGAGTTGAGGAGGCCGCGGCGGGTTGGGGGAATTGGGTGGGGATCGATCGATTTCCCGTCGCGGCTTTAAACAGGCCGAGCCCTAAACGTTTCGTCGCCGTCTCGGTTCCGGCCTCTGTGGGCCTTACTGGGCTTATCAAACTGTCTGGGTCTCTCTCGTTTTCCAATCCAAAAACAAAAAACAAAAGAAAAACATTTCCCGTTGTTAATACAAACTACTAGTAGGTGGCCCAACAAAGAGATGATTGGCTGGAAGAATTAATAAAGAATATACTGCCCGGATAAGAATGCTGTATATACTCTAGTATACACCGTAATTTATTACTTAACAGGTACTTCTACGTTCCAAATTATTACCTATTGTTAACTTTTTCTCATAATATTTGATCATCCTGTTTTATTTAAACTGTTATGTAAGCATCATTTATTTTGGGTGATGATCTATTTTATTATCAAAGGTAATTTAAACATAACCTACTGTTTTTTATGTTTTTACTAAATTTTTAAATGAAATGATTGGTCGAGAAAAAAATAGTAATTTCCAAAATATATGTCAAAGCCAGGAGAGCGAGATTGTCCGGTAAGAGCATCTCCAAGAATCTATTAGTTCAATTTAGAGTTTTTCCAATCCTATAAAATATAGAGATTGTAAAATTAAAATGAGGTCCACGCGGAAACCAACAATTTTATGTCTTACAAATAGGTATTAATTTTATGCGCTAAGCACCCTAAAAATAACTTGATCTTTGCAATGTGTTGACACGAGATCGCGCCAACGAAGTCGCCGCTGTCTTGAACGAAACCGGTCAGACCGCCTTACGAAACCGGTCAGACCGCTTTTGATGGGGCGACGGCGAAAAACCTAAAATCTCGAGCTCGGGAGGGACCCCGTCGGAGCTTGAGAGTCTAGGGTTGTTCTAGAGTCGGCAGGCCACCTAGAACGCCCTCAAACGTCGTCGAGACGAGAGAAAAACAGTAGATACGGGGGTTGGAAGAGCTAGGGTTCGGAGATAAAAGTAATGCGGAACATAAAAGGATAAAAGTAAAGACAAAACGATAAAAGGTAGATTTGATAGATTCGATTGGAGATACTCAATCGGCCTTTGGCCCTTTATA
>OAMR01000495.1:426733-439492 GCA_900205405.1 Echinochloa crus-galli
GAGGCTATTGTTATTCCAATTGTACAGGCGGCTAGCACTACTTCATGCCAATGGAGATCAGGTGACTGCAATATCATCAGTGGAGCAAGGTTCAAACATGACGAGAATTCTACCTGGCAGACACATACAAGCCCCACTTCAGTGAATTTTATACTAGCTATGTACACATGGTAGGCAGCCGCACATTGCAAACAATAACACAGCTGAACCCTTCTGGTTTGACTAAAGTAATTCTGCACCCAGCATGCCAGCGTAATTCCCTCTCTACCATCTACTCGAGTATTTTAACTCCCCCACCATACACTCAAAATTCTCAGCCGTTGGATATGGATCTAATGCCTGCTGGTGCTTCTTCCTCCTCTGTTCTTCTTGCCCCGCACTCCGCCATCCGTCTCTGGCGGCCGGATCTGCCACCACTTCCCACCCCCACGCTAAACACTCCCGATGTGGTGCCCCCGCACTCAGCTGGCCCAACCGCCGTCCTCCACTGCCCTGCCCCGGCCGACCGCCGCCGTCCCGCGCCACCATCGCCGCCTGTCCGGCCTGCTGCCAGCAGCCCTCCCTCGAATCCCGGGCAACCAAAGGCCGCGCAAATCCCTAGCCCCGAATGCCCTAACCTCTTGTCCACACCGGAGGTCGCCGGAGATGGATACCTGAATCTCGTCGGAGATGAAGCAAACGGGGTCGAATCCCGCCGGAGTTGAGTCAAATCTCACAAGAGATGAAGGTGACGGGATGGGGGAAAATTCGGGTGAGCTTTCCCGTAAACAGTTACACGGGAGACAGGAGGAGGGGGCGAACCTGATTTGAGGCGGCGTCGAGAAACTGAGGGCGCGCTGCCGGCGGCATACCGGCGCCCGAACGGCGGCGGAGGGCAGAAGACACGGGGATGCACGTCCTCGTCACCAGGCTGCGCGTCGCCGCCATTGCTGCGTTGCCGGAGTTGAGGAGGCCGCGGCGGGTTGGGGGAATTGGGTGGGGATCGATCGATTTCCCGTCGCGGCTTTAAACAGGCCGAGCCCTAAACGTTTCGTCGCCGTCTCGGTTCCGGCCTCTGTGGGCCTTACTGGGCTTATCAAACTGTCTGGGTCTCTCTCGTTTTCCAATCCAAAAACAAAAAACAAAAGAAAAACATTTCCCGTTGTTAATACAAACTACTAGTAGGTGGCCCAACAAAGAGATGATTGGCTGGAAGAATTAATAAAGAATATACTGCCCGGATAAGAATGCTGTATATACTCTAGTATACACCGTAATTTATTACTTAACAGGTACTTCTACGTTCCAAATTATTACCTATTGTTAACTTTTTCTCATAATATTTGATCATCCTGTTTTATTTAAACTGTTATGTAAGCATCATTTATTTTGGGTGATGATCTATTTTATTATCAAAGGTAATTTAAACATAACCTACTGTTTTTTATGTTTTTACTAAATTTTTAAATGAAATGATTGGTCGAGAAAAAAATAGTAATTTCCAAAATATATGTCAAAGCCAGGAGAGCGAGATTGTCCGGTAAGAGCATCTCCAAGAATCTATTAGTTCAATTTAGAGTTTTTCCAATCCTATAAAATATAGAGATTGTAAAATTAAAATGAGGTCCACGCGGAAACCAACAATTTTATGTCTTACAAATAGGTATTAATTTTATGCGCTAAGCACCCTAAAAATAACTTGATCTTTGCAATGTGTTGACACGAGATCGCGCCAACGAAGTCGCCGCTGTCTTGAACGAAACCGGTCAGACCGCCTTACGAAACCGGTCAAAGTTCAATTTGTATTTTGACAATGTTTCCAAAACCGGTCTGACCGGTTTCAAACCGGTCAGACCGGTTTGCACCGCTGTGCCAATTTTGGTCGTCAACATATGCCCCCCTGTTTTTTGGCGAAGCTTGCGTGCCAAAAAATAACCTTCTGGACCAAAGGGCGACGGCGAAAAACCTAAAATCTCGAGCTCGGGAGGGACCCCGTCGGAGCTTGAGAGTCTAGGGTTGTTCTAGGGTCGGCAGGCCACCTAGAACGCCCTCAAACGTCGTCGAGACGAGAGAAAAACAGTAGATACGGGGGTTGGAAGAGCTAGGGTTCGGAGATAAAAGTAATGCGGAACATAAAAGGATGGCACCACCTTTGCAAGTTGCTCCACTGATTCTTGTTTATGCATCGACTGCTTCCGACATGGCTTTACATCCTTGATTTTGTTCTGAAGCTTCTTTCGTTTCTGAGCAGCCCCTTTCTTTTTATACTTGGCCAGGAGCTCTTCAAAGCTCGGTCTCACTTTGTCTTTGAGGTTTTCATGCTGACCGGTCAGACCGGTTCTAAAACCGGTTAGACCGGTTTGTGCAGAACCGGTGTTTTTGCTCCTGTCTTGCCCCCCGAGTGTTTGAGTCTTCAACTTGAACCGAGGGGTCTTTTCTGATGGCAGCTTTGAACTTGTAGGTCTTTCTTTACCAATGATCACATTTTTCCCTTTAGCTTTTTCGGCTTGATGCGGCCGAATCAATACTTTCGGATTCACCAATTCAAGTGTGTGCACAGGAAAAGGGTTTTCATCAATCTGCATTATACCAATCATCAATCGTCCTTGATCTATGGCCGATTGTATTTGCCTACGGAAAACATTGCAATCATTGGTAGCATGAGAATAAGTATTATGAAACTTGCAATAAGCTCGTCGTTTCAACTCATCATTCGGCGGTATATTATGAGAAAATTTCAGTTTCCCAGCCTTTGCAAGCTCATCAAAGATCCTATCACACTTAGATACATCAAAGGTAAATTTGACTTCTTCGTGCCGATTTTTACGAACCGGCTTGAGAGAAGCACAAGTGCTAGGATTATCTTTAGATGGACATACAAATTCAGCAGCATAAACCTCTTTACCCTCATCGTCTAAATAATCATAATTGACAGCATGCACACCAAAACGATCGGGTTTAGGTTTAGAATCCTTACTTCGGCTTTCTTGAGCCAAAGCTCTTTGCAACACTTGAGCCTTGGCCCTTTATATTTATAGGGTGGGATGGTCTTACCCCGTTGAGTCGGTTACAATATGGTATAAAACTCAGAGTCCTAAACCTACTCAAATTCAGATCCAAACCGGTCGTTTTTGACACACTAGAGTTTTATCTTTAAGCTCTACACCGAAAGTTTCTTTAAACATAACAGCCAAATCCCTTTTATATTTTTCAAACATATCATCATAATAAGGATTATTTGGCTTTTGCAAATTAATATTATTCGGTATATGATGTGGTATCTGGTTCGGCTGTACATACGGTGGTTGTTGTGAGTAAACATTATTTGGCATTGCACCGTATGAATAACCTGAACTCTGGGGAGGTATAGAATAATTTATAGTTGCATATGGAGGAACATAATTACCAGCAAATCCATTTGTTCGGCTAAAATCAGCCTGAACAGGAGGTACACTAGTAATTGGTTCAGGAGATGATTGAACAGCAACTAAAGCACCAGAACCGGTTAGACCGACTGAAGCCGGTCCCCCAGAACCGGTCTGACCGGTTTGTACAACCGGTCTGACCGCATTGTTTGGACTGTATTGTCCTGGAGCTGTTTGACCTTCAAAATAATTCATCGGCATGCCAAATTGAGGCATGGGTGTTGCCGATGATTCAGGAGGCACAAAATTACATTGTGAAGTACCAGCCACATTAAACTTAGGAGCATTATTATCACTAGCCAAATGTTGTTTTCCTAATCATTTATCTGAAGTCATAACTCTCTCATCCGGAGTCCAAAATAGGCGTTCCACATATGCATCTTGATTGCCTCGACGAGAGCTACGCAATGGTAAAGTCCAATTTGTATTTTGACAATGTTTCCAAAACCGGTCTGACCGGTTTGTAAACCGGTCAGACCGGTTTGCACCGCTGTGCCAATTTTGGTCGTCAACACAATGTTGCCCCAGGTGGCCAGCACGCGACGGACGTTGGCCTTGGTGGACACCTCCCCCGGCGTGTTCTTGGGCAGTGACCACCCCATCTCCGGGTCAACGAACTTCACCTCCAGGTTGGGCAGGATGAACCCCACCGAGTTCTTCTTCGCCACCTGCACGGGGCCCCACTCCGTGTCGCCATCGGCGCGTGTCGGTATGATGTAGCTGTGCTCCGTCAGCCCGTACGCCTCCTCCACTTGCACCCCGGGGAACTTGTCATGGAATGCCGCCAGGAGCTCCGGCGCCAGCGGCGCGGCGGCGGTCATGACAGACCTCAGCGCGAGGACAACGACACGGAGTAGAAAACAGGGGAGGAAACACGAGGGAATTTGATGTTAGTCAGACTGGCAGTGGCAGCACACTGCAGCAGCAGCTGTCTGGTAGAGCGGCCGCTCCTCCTCACCCGTAGAAAAAACCAACAAAAATACGAGCTCAGATGTACTGTAGGCCATGGTTGCGTGAATTTCCTGCCTACCCGTGCGCGCTCAGGAGCGCCCCTGCGTGGGCGGCGGCGGCGAGCGAGAAAGACAAAAGCCGCAGCAGCGGCGGCAGCGGGAAAAGTTGTGCGTCCCAGTCAGAGGCCAAGATGGCCCCATGACGAGCCCAAATTGCAGCGGCGGCGGCGCTCGTGACCGGAGCCGCCGAGAAGGAGGAAGTTGGACTTGTCTGGTGAGGGGGAGAACGGAGGGAACGGCATCCGAGGCGGCGGCGGCGGTGGAGGCGAGTGACACGGATATGGGCGGTGCGATGCCCAGGTAAGTTCTTGCCGGAGCTGCCCGCCTACTCCGTCTACGTCTGTGGTGGCTGCAAGCTAGGTGGGCGGGACGATAACGAAGACGTGGGACGAGGGGAGGGCGAGCGGAGGGGGCTCGCAAAATATGGCTAGCCGAGAGAGGCGGACAGCGAGCTAGATAGTGAGAAATAATCTATAATCAAGTAGAATTCGAAACGCTTCTCACTCAAAAAAAAATTCTACCCACTCCCCACGGAGGACCCACATGTCAGGTCAACGGTGGAAATGACGTGAAAAGTTTTCCAAAAACGATGTTTTTAGAGAGTTTTTGCCGTTTTAGACATTACTTTTTTCACCATAAAATTTATTTACACACCCCGTGTACCCACCAATCAACCGCGTACCACCCCGTATTTAGAACGGAAGGACACGTTGAACAAACAAATTACCACCCCGTATTTGGAACGGAAGGACGCGTTGAACAAACAAATTCTAAACAGAAGGATTATCCGAGAGTCATGTTCGTGCACGGTAATCGTGTCTTTGACTCTCCAATCTCCATATATATTGATAATTGATTAGCCGCCGAGACGTGCAGAGAGTAACGTGGCTAGGGCTCTTCCTAATCTGATCTGATTCGACACATGGGCAACACCGCCGCCATGCCGACGTTCGCGACGGCGCCGTTGGCGACCCCGACCATCAAGCTGCTCATCGCCAAGGACGCCGGCGTCGTGGTCCTCGCCAAGGCCGGCAAGGACGTGGTCGACGTACTTCCTCCTGGGCCTCCTCGCCATGCCGTCCGGTGCCATGATCAAACTGCTCGGCACCAAGAACAAGGACAGCCCTCGGCGCGCTCGCCAACCTCTACGCCAGCGGAACATATGCAGAGCTCGGAGACGCGGGACGCGCTGCTGAACCCCGCGCCGGCGCACCCGGCCCTCGTCGCTGCCGCGGGGGCTTCCCCTTCCTCGTCCAGCATCCCGCGGCCGCGGCGCTGCCTCCACCTCAGGCTCCGGCACCGCCCGGCCCCAACAGAGCGCTAGCGTCGCCGGGCCTGTCGCTGAAGGGGCTGCCGCTCCCTGCTCCGTTCAACGTCGGCAGCACATTCCACTACGATGTCTGCCTCGCCGCGCAGACGTACGCAGGAGAAGAGAGGCTGGCTTCGTGCGGGCCCTGGTGATGTACACCACACCATCATGGACGACCTCACTATGTGACGCCCATGTCCAACATCTCGAGCATCGCAATGCTTCAAGGACGACCAAGATTGGTTACCAAGAGCGAGGTAATATATAATATATATATAAATAATCCACGCAGCTTTTGGCTAAACACGTACAATTTCCTTCGATTGAACAGCTAGAACGCTGAATTATTTGTATTTCTGAGAATTCAGTGAAAATCGATCTATAAATTTCTTGTAAGATTTTCTAACTTCCAAGTTAAGTGGAATCTAAACGCATGCATACTTCTTGCAATTGCAGGGTTTGGAGATTCTGAAGCCTTCGCTGAATAAGTCCAAGACTCTGCTGACTCACGTTTTTCTAGCTAAGAGGAAAGAAAAGAGGCCGCGCACACCCGCCGACAAGACCGTTGGTATAAAAGTGAATATAGTTAGACTATCTCCAACAAGGAACCTAAAAGGAGACCCAAACCCAAAATGGGTCTTCGATGATACTATTTCAACCTCTAACAGAGTACCCATACCCAAACTCAAAATAGGTTTTCAGTAGAGAGGGAACCTAAATCTGGATATCCTCTCCCTTCGTGACCCATTCGCTGAAAGGATTCTCATTTGGGTCTTCTGTTGAAGAAATGAGTCTATGGGTCATGGACCTTTTTACTGTAGACAACCTAAAGTGGTATATGGGTCTTCGATTTGGGTATCCATTGTTGGAGATAGTCTTAGCCACCCATAGATCCATCGTTAATTATTCTTTGCATGCATGCAGCTGGGAGGCCTGTCGTACGACGTGCCACTAGGTCGTTGCAAGTTTGCGACACACCCACGGCGAGCCAGGCAGCGGCGAACAACAGTATCCCGGTGCCAACATTCAACCTCGACCGCCTCGCTCGAGTGCTCAGAGGTCCGGTCATCACTGCAGATGACATTCTGCTTTCGCGCACTCGACTCGACGCTGCTAGATTGCCAACCAAACAACACTTCCACAAGCTTTACTCACCACGCTTCAAAAGCCGCCTACACGGATGCTGCCACTGGTCAAGACGGGAGCGGCACTTGCAGCGATGGGAAGCAACAAGGCAGCAGGAAAGGAGGATGTGCATCAGTTGAGGATTCTGGACGACTGCTATATGCACTGCATATTCTTGAATGCTCGGGCGGAGGTGATGGCGATGGTAAAGAGTGCAGCAACTGAGGTGATGAATGTTTAAGTTGCAGCCCGGCTTTTTGTCACCACTATTTTTATTGGTTGGATAATTGTTGTCTTCTTAGTTCTTGATTATATTTTTTTGATCAGTTTACGAGGCAAACTAAGCTTCTAGATCGATCTCCACCACGAAACACGGTAGATCGATTAGTTTTATCAAAGTTACTGTATTTACATACTTATTAGGACTTGTAGATGCATGGAATCATTAGAAAATTAGTGCGAGTGGCTTTTTTGACCAGTGAAACTGCGAAATTTGATTATATTATATGCATTAACAATTTTAATGTTACGCTTTACACCATGCTACGTCTATATTATTATTTTTTCTGTCGTTAGAGTCATCACTCACGATGTTAGCCTCGGTTCTAATCAAGGTGGTATTTTTATCAATGCTTGAAGTCGATGGATTTGAATATATTACACAAAAAAAAAGGAAAGCTTAAATTATTTTTTACTACCTCAGTTTACACTTTACCAAGTTATTGGTTAATTTATCAAAAATTGGTTTAAGCCTACCCTCAAATTAATTCTTGTTTACTATGTTTTCTAATACACACGCGTGTCGCGCGTGCACTCTACTAGTTTTAGAGAGGTTGTTGGATTCGATTTTTTCCACGATATTGTTATTTTTAGTTAGTCAAATAATTCCCATAGTACTAGATTTTGGGCCCTTTTGGACGATATTTTAGATTTTGAAAAGCTGGATATTTTTATAGATTTTGAAAATCTGAATTCTATTCAGAATCTGGATCCTGTTGTTTGGACCCAGGATTATAGAATCTGATTTTGTGGTTGTTTGATACATGATTGCCTTTTATGTCCTGCTTGCTTATGACATGATAAATGGGTAACTTTGCGCCTTTGTTTGAAAATATTTCATGTGTATTACTTGGACAAGAACTGATAAAATGGAATTATTAGGATCCCTGATAAACATCTAGGATTATTCCTTAATCAAACCTAAATTGATTTTTTTTTTATTTAAATAGGGACTCAAAGATTGACGAATGGAACTGGGATGAACTATTAAATGTCTGACGAAACTGAATACAGGTTGTCAGTAATAAAGTCAAAAATTAGGAGTTGAAATTTCAAAATATTGTGATCTTTTTGTCCTGTTTGTAGGCATTCCAGATTCCAGATTGTGGATTCTGAAAATCTTCTTGCATCGAAAGTTATAATGTAGCGGCCAGAATCCAGATAACCAAACATCTGAAGGATTTTTTTTGTCTACAATCCAGATTATGTACTTTCAAGTAAAACCTATAGATTCTCAGAATTAGAATCCGATCCAAACGGGGCCTTAATGGCGCAGTTTGCATCGGGTCGTACGCGGAGGAGGAGGAAACAGAAGTTGGAGTGAATTTTTCCTTTCCCGTGAAATCAGAGCTGCTACGCTCCAGAGGAAAGGATTCGAAGGTTTCCTTTTGTTCCAAACGATCTCCTACATTGTGTTTCGTGTGTTTTGCGATTCCTATACATTTCCCGTGAAAATCTCCCGGTCTAAACGGGGCCTAAAAGTTTTTTTTTTGTCTACAATTCAGATTATGCACTTTCTAGTTTTTTTTTTGGAGAATGTTATGCACTTTCTAGTAAAACCTATGGATTCTTAGAATTAGAATCCGATCTAAACGGGGCCTTAAACAAATAAGTAAAGTCCATTTTACCTCCTTGATATTATCACAAAATCTAAAAGACCCTGATCTCTAAAATCGGACAACATACACCCCTAACTCTTTAAACCAGACAAATTACATCCTTATATACTTCAAAGTAGTTTTGACTTTTAAAGGTGGTTTTGGAATTTTTTTACTTCAAAACAAATTTGACAAACATAATAGAGATTTTTAAATCACAAAAATTATCATTAGATATCCAAAAATATCGAAAAAATTTATAGTGATACATTGGTATACGAGGTACTTAAATAAATTAAAATTTGTGAGAATATCTCAGAAAGAGGTAGCTAGAATGAGAGGCCGGTGTCCCAAAGTTGAACGTTTCAACAGCAACATCCACAAATGAAAATGGGTCTTGGCGATGACCGTGTCCACACTGGCTAGCTGGGCACAAACAGCTGTCTTTAGTTCCTAAAATTCCACTTCAAAATTTCACTATGCAAAAAGTCTCATCAAATCACATTAAAATATCGGCACATTTATGTGGTATTAAATGTAGGTAGTAAAAAAACTAATTGCATAGTTTTGATGTACACGACGAGACGAATCTTTTGAGCCCAGTTGAGTCATAGTAGGACAACAATTACCATAAACAAATAAAAATTGCTACAGTACGCTACAATATCCGATGTAATTTTTCTACCACCCTTTTCGCCGGCTCTAAACACAGCCTACAGCTGCAACGGCAACGCTTTCATCCCATCCATCATCCATCACTGCGTAGCTTTGGGCAGAGCAATGGCACGTTTAGGGGTGGACGCCGAGCCAACTCGGCTCGTTTTGGCTCGGCTCGTTCTGGCTCGTTAGTCAAACGAGCCAGCTCGGCTCGGCTCGTTAAGCTCGCGAGCTAGAGATAAATTTAAATTTACCACAATAATATATAAGAAATAAAAAATTATAGTAATTATATGGTCTTAATAATTTTAAAATCTACTTTACTATAATAATAAAACATAATCATAACATTGTCTAAAACCACGTAAATAGTATATACATGTTATAATTATTTAATAATTTACTCATTAGTATATTAAGCATTTAGCTCATTTGGCTCGCAAGCAGCTCGCGAGCTCGAGCCAGCTCGTTAACGAAACAAGCAAAAATAGCTGCTCGGATCGTTAAAAAATACATCGAACCGAGCCCACTCACGAATTTTGAGCTTTTGGTCCAGCCCTAGGCACGTTCCACAGAGAACCCCGTCTTTAGATGGATTTGCACTGACGAATGTGTTGACTTTGACCATTTACTTGCTGCTGTAGTACTGAGTTTTTTTTTGGACATGCTGCTGTTCTGAGTTTGCGGGTGTGTTTTTATTTCCAAAAAGAGGAAAGAAAAGTTTGGTGAAAATGTCACATCCGATACTGTAGTGCACTGTAGCACTTTTCGTTTGTTTGTGGCAAACATTGTCCTATCATGACCTAAGTAGGCTCAAAAGATTCGTCTCGTCGTGTACATCAAAACCATGTAATTAGTTTTTTTATTTACCCATGTTTAGTGTTCCATACACGAGAAGAGAGATTTGATGTGATAGGTGAATAGTGAAGTTTGGAGAAAAAATTTTGGAAAGTTTGATGATTTGATGGCCGTAAATCCAGAAAGAGGCAATAGCAAGCCAAGTCCTGTGTTCAAGAGAAATTTCAAATACGCGAGTACTCCGTAAGTTGGCAATTTCTATGATCATATCATAGCAGGCGATAATCAGTGGGCATATTTCCTAGCAATGCCGTTGTTTTAGAAGAAAAAAAATGATGATGTAGAAACATTTGGCTTTACAGAATCTATAAGAGTTATTACAGGCAATAATAACAAACATTTCTTAAGAGGACTTCCCAGTTTTCAAAGAACACGTTGCAATTATGCAATCATGAGGGGACCAGATTAGGAAAAGAGCGGTCTGCTAATTGGATTTAATCCGAAAAGAACACTACAACAAAAACAGAAGGGGAGATAGATAGGAGCCAACACGACACGCCAAACCCGAAGCGCGCTCTAAATTTCTTCTACACAAGAAAGATCGAGGGGTTATTCGGCTTCCCAGAATCTATCGCTCGCGGGCGCGTGATTTGATCCCAACCCCATCAAATTCTCTTCCCCCTCGCTCCGGTGGTTCGTTCCTCTGATCCCAAATCGTGATCCACGCGATGGCCGCCACCGCCGGCGGCAACAAGATCCGCAACGCCAAGCTGGTGAGCAATCCAAAATCCCGAGCCCTCGAATACCATCGTATCTTAAATTCTTGATCCCACCGCCCTAGGTGGGCGGCCCGCTAAGTCTGGATTTTTGGTCAACTACTAATCTTGTCGAGGCGACTTGCCCTAGTCGCTGTTCCCAAATCGATCGGTCGGATGATGGCCGTTTACGTCCGTTTGCTCCGCGTTTCCTGGGCCTTTTCTTGCGAAAGGGCTGATGAATTTACCGACGATCCAATCCCCCTCCAGGGGTTTCTTGTTTAGTACGGAGATTTAGCTATGCGATGCTGATACGCGCTTGCTTCATTTGGGGGTTGTATCGCCAGGTGCTTCTCGGGGATGTGGGCGCCGGCAAGTCCAGCCTGGTTCTCCGGTTTGTGAAAGGCCAGTTCGTCGAATTCCAGGTGAGGTTCCACTCTACTCGTTCACATGTGGATGAGCTGAACTGAACAGGTCCGTGGTGTGATGTTGATTCTTAAATATGTTGCTTCATTTGGCTGCAGGAATCCACCATCGGCGCAGCTTTCTTCTCGCAGACCTTGGCCGTGAATGACGAGACAGTGAAGTTTGAGATATGGGACACGGCGGGGCAGGAGAGGTACCACAGTTTGGCTCCCATGTATTACCGAGGGGCTGCTGCTGCGATAGTTGTCTACGACATCACGAATGCGGTTAGTACAACACTAATTCCTTGAGCTAGTAATATAGTGAACAGTGATGACAATTTCCCAATCTTATGATTTGCTTACTCATGCTTGGCAGTTGCTAAACTTAACATGTAGGGGTCGTGTCAAAACAAATGACTGTAGAATTACTGGCACGATGGATCTTTTAGTCACAATTACAAGCACTTGATAAGAATTCCCTTGCTCCTATGATCAGAATAGCAAACTGCATTGTTTACCTCACTATCGGCGCAAAAGTTTGGAGCTCCCAGCGCACTAGTGTTTTGATGCATATGTTCTTCCCATATTTTGATTTTTGTATGATAATATCTTCTGAAAGGATGGAAAGTGAAGCATTCAATGGAAAAAAAACGCTTACAGGGATCATTTCGATTCTTATTTAAGAAAAAGAAAAAACTACTGCAATCAGCAAACATATTGTCAATATGCTGCCCTCTGCTCGTAGCAATGCTTGGTTCATAAATAGATTAATTTTGTCAATATATTAACTAGTAAATTATACGTTACTTTTCCTCTTTGATGGGTTAATACCTTTGCGGCCTAGCCACCTGTACTTCTCTGCCCAGATGGTTGTCGGTAACTGAGATATGTCAATATCACTGAAATAACAACTGAAAGACTGTTCCATGCACGTCCTTTTGTGAGTACATGACTGCTAACCTTTGTATATAACTTTGATTTTATAGTGATGTGTGCCCATCACTTCCAATGTAAATTATAGACATTTTGTTGTTAAGAAATTCTGCTCTGAGCTCCTGAAAGATGCACTGTTACAAGTTTGCAATTGCATATGTAATATATCCTTTTGAGTCATCAAAGCTAGATAGAAACTGAATGAGTCATCAGGAATGACTCAGTATGATGTGGCAAAGCTAGAGTAATTGTTGATGTTTGCACCCTTTTTCTGTCTGCATTTCATGAGCAACCCAAAGTCCGAATCGTTTGTAACTTTTGATGCTACAGGGTCATGAGATTCCTGTGGTTTGCTGCTTCATGATTAAAAAAGGATTTCAGCTGTGTTATATATGGCATTGCTAGCTAGGGTTCTCTTCATGTCTACCTTGTTTCTTAGGTAGATGTATCCCCACTAAGAATATGATATTCCCGGCGAATCTCA